>JAKTWV010000046.1:12339-99484 GCA_030582235.1 Ruyongia ponderosae | reverse complement strand
AAAAAAAAAAAAACACAAAAAAACGAAGAAAATAAAAATTAAAATTGTAAAAAAAAAAAAGGTTAAAAAAAAAAAAAAAAAAAAAAAAAAAAAAAAAAAAATAGAGCAAATGGTATTGACATTTTTACCATCCATATGACTAACCAACAATATCCATAAGTACTCACTCAATAATATCCCCAGCTGGACCAGTATATCTATCTCAATTTCTAGATATCATTGAAGGAATATCTGTTACTCTTCAGCTCTTCGCAACTGCTAAATCGAAAAAATGAATTTCGACAACTCCTTAGACTTCAATCCTGATGTTGACCCAACTTATATCAGCCTTCATGGCAACACACCAGGGTTCCAGGATTGCCCATTGTTATCCAATAATAACCAACAAGATTTTAATAAGCTCACTCCATCAAATTTAGAGCTCAACTCTACAAACAAGAAAAATAACAACACACAGAAAGATGCGTGTGATGTTGTAACTACAGATCCTATATTCACTGTTAATAATGGATCAAATAATAATGCTAATCCTGACTTGGCCAACTATGACTTCAATATGATTGATGCTCTTGATGGTATGAGCGCCAGTGCTGATGGGACAAGTCCTTCAGAAAAATCTAGTTCGCCTTCAAATTTAACTTTCAACTTGCCATTAAGCAATAATGATATCAATATGTTGAATGATAAGATAACATTAGACATTGCAAATAACACAAAGTTTAACAATATTACCAATGAAGCTAATGAATTTGACGATTTTGAAGAAAAAGGACTCTCTGAGAAGGAGATTGCAAATAGAAGAAAGGCACAAAATAGAGCTGCTCAAAGAGCATTTAGAGAACGTAAGGAGATGAAATTAAAGCAATTGGAGGAAAAATTAGACAAGAGTGAAGATGACAAGGCAAGATTAAGAAAGGAGTTAGAAGAGTTGAGAAGACAAAATATAGTGATTACCACAGAAAATAAGCTTCTACTTCAAAATAACGGGAATGGTAGCTCAACAAATCTTTCAAACAACTCCAACAACAACACAGACACAACAACTTCGACATTGATATCAAGTGCAAACAACAATAATCACTCATTTTCATTTCCTTCAAAAGATGATTTTGAAGATAGTTCAAACCTAGTCAAGAATGAAAATGAATCAACTTCTTCAAAGAATCAACTTCCGCAAAAGAAGGAAGAAATATTGACATTCTCTGACGTTTGGATATATCTAAATAACAAATCTAACGATTCAGATAGTACCAATGGCAAGACACTAACAGATAATGATATTGACAGTATAATGGAGAAGATTAAAGGTTTAGAAATTTGTCATGAATACGGTCCTGCATATTCATTATCTTTGATTGACAAGATGGTCAATGAGCATACTTTTGGAATGAGATAACATATCTGCAATTGCAACAACACCAGTATCGAGTTTCAATGTTCTAATCTTCAGTATTTAACCACTAATATCAATCTTTGACATTTTCCACTCTCCATTTTACAAATGACGATGTAAACTCCACCTCGAAGTAGAAGATCACCAGTATATTGAATTTTTCGTGAACACCAAACCACTGAGCTCTCACGATCTTATCTAACCATCTGAAGGAATTGCTACATATCACCAATTCCTTGAACCAGACATGTTTGGAAGTTTGAAATGCTGAAATGTTGTCGTTTACTTGATCTCGTTTAATAATCAGTGGGAAAAAAAATTACTCAAATTCTCAAATATCTACAAAATTTGCCAAAGAAGAGCTCTTACCACTTCAGCCATATGAACTCTTCAGGACCTTACAAGTGAGATCAATACTTATTATTCCACTATCTATCCACAAGTGATTACAAATTCCAGAAAATATTGATAGTTGGGCTGTTGAAAACACTTGCCAGAAATAATGACACAGACGAATATCATATTGAAGCCATTCACAAAGGCTAGAGATTTCCTTTGGGGGAAGCCTCCAAAAGATCCAAGGGAGGCTAAACTGCTGTTTAAGATTGATTGCTTTGTCTTGAGTTTTGTGTGTTTGATGTACTGGGTTAACTACTTGGATAGATCCAATGTAGCAAATGCATATGTTAGTGGAATGCAAGAAGAATTAGGTATGAAGGGTAATGAATATAACGTTATTAACACTGTCTTCACTGTTGGATACATTGTTGGTATGATTCCTAATAATCTGATGCTTTTGAAGGTCCAGCCTCGTTATTGGTTGACTTTTTGCATTTTTGCTTGGGGTTTATTGACCTTGGGTATTTATAAGGTGAATAACTACAAACAAATTTGTGCCATTAGATTCTTTCAAGCTATATTTGAGTCAAGTACATTTAGTGGCTCCCATTTGATTTTAGGAAGTTGGTATAACTCTGAAGACATCATCACCCCAGATGGGAAGATCATTTCAAGTGAATTGACAAAAAGAAGTGCAGTCTTTACAAGTTCAGGTTTGATTGGTTCAATATTCAGTTCATTTATGCAATCTGCCATTTATTCAAACATGGATGGTAAGAATGGTCTTAGTGGGTGGAGATGGTTGTTCATAATTGATTTCATAATAACTCTACCTATTTGTCTCTATGGATTTATTTGCTTCCCTGATACACCTGATACTTGTAAGGCATGGTATTTCTCAAAAGATGAATTAGAACTTGCCAAATCAAGACTGAGAAAATCCAACAACAAGGAAACAGAGGAAGTCAACAAGACTTGGGGTGTTGGTGTCCTCAAGAGAGTTTTGGGTAGATGGCATTGGTATTTATTCAGTTTACTATGGATTTTTGGTGGTGAAAATGAATCATTCTGTTCAAATACACTCTTCGCATTATGGTTAAAGCATTACGATTATTCTGTTAAAGATCGAAACAGGTTTCCAATTGGTGTATATGCCATTGGTATATTGGTGACTTTTACATCGGCTTTATACGTGGATCATACTGGTGGTAGATTTCACTGGCATATTGCTATTTTGATTTCATTAGTTTTGATTACCTCTTCAATCATGATTTTATCCAACCCATTCTCCAAAAGTATAATGTTTGCTGCTCAATATTTGGCTGGTTTCTCCTATGCTGGTCAGGCAATCTTTTTCTCATGGGCAAATATTGTCACCAGAGACGATCTACAAGAAAGATCTATTGTTTTAGCATCAATGAACATGTTCAGCAGCTCAGTCAATGCTTGGTGGTCGCTTTTATTTTACAGCACAAACACTGTTCCTGAATTTAAAAAGGGATCTTATGCCATGTTTGGTACTACAATTGCAAGTTCCTTTATAGCAATTTTGATTAGAATTCTTCAATTAAGAGAGGATAAGAATAAAAACAGAATCCTATTCAGCCGCAGAGAGCAGAAACAGTCATCTGAAGTTGATGCCTCAAAAGCTGAGTGTGACAGTCCTTATAATAAGAGAGAGGGAGAATCAGCCTGAATTCAAATTATATTGCTAACTAATTAATCTTGTACATCTCGATATTAATTGTAAGATCTGATCTATTTCTTATGACGATCTAATAAATTTACTCATGGCATTAAATTTAGCATATTCATTATTAATGTTAATCAAAAAAATCTGTTTTGATGAGTGAATATATACAGTCAATGTTTCATTACTCTTAACACGTTCATACTTTTGTTGTCTCCAGAATATCTATAGCCTTCAAAAGTTGCCTTATATTGCTGAATGATGTTAGAAATGAATTTCATCTCTATGTACTCACCACCTATGAACAAAGTTCCAGGATCTTCATACGGATGAGTAGATGCTATCTTGTTTTTCAATCTTTCCAATCTATCATCAACGTTCATTTTAACAACTCTTGCCCCCACACCTCTTTGTGACTCTTCTTTGATCATATTGACAACATACCAAGGATATTTCAGTTTCAAAGACTCTCCCAAATCATGATTATGAACAGCCAAAATTTTCATTTGAACAGTTCTATCATTGAAGTTGAAAGTTAGTTTGATTTTGCCAGGACACAAGTGATGGTCTGCCTTTATCACAGCTTTTCTTTTTCGAGATTCAGTATTCAGTTCCCGACTATCAAGCTCCTCAAATAACACTTCTTCCTCACTTCTTCTATACATTTGACCTTCATCAACACTACTCTCTTTATCATCAGATCCAGCTGCACTCTTCTTTAGTTTATATTTTTCAGTTCTTGCCCTTTTCTTTATATCAGGATTGAAAACGCAGGTATAGTCAATAAAATGAACAGCTCCATCACGCTTTGATCGTTTGGGAGATCTTAGTTGCTTAACATGAAAACCAATGGTTTGATATACCTTGATGAATTGATCAAAAGTAAAATTATGTGTGTCAGTGTTGTATTTGTTGTTTTCAGATCGATCAAATAAAGAATCTCTTAATTGTAATAACGATTTGAACTCTTCAATGTTATTTAGAAGATTCCTGTAGTCAATGCTCTTAGCGTAATCTATCAAAGCCTTCACCTTTGGTTCCAAGTTAGCTATTTCATCGTGTTGGTATCCTGTGAAGTCTGATATTATCGATTGAGGACATAGCTCTTCTGAAAGAGCACGCTTTGAGGTGAGATACACAGCAACAGGTGTACGCTGTGCTTTGGTTCCAAGCTCCGCTATAACAGGAGCCTTCTGGATAGGTATCAGAGGGACAACAGTCATGTGTAATAGTCGTGGATATTAGTCTCAAATATGGGTTTGAAGCCTCAAATCAGATAAACTTGAGTTGCACTAGAAATGTTTGTTTACGTTTTCAACGACAGCGAGTTTTAGAAAAATCTATCAGTTCATCCAAACACCTCAGATCAATATAGTAACGTACGTACTACTACTGCTTAGTCCCCAAAAATTATGTATTTTCAACATAGCTTTATATACCTTGTAGATTAGTTAATGTGCCCACTCCCATTTGCAGTTGTATCTGCTGCCGTTGTTGGATATGATTGCTCCAATCTTTGTGCTAATATCAAGAAATCAGCGGTTTCCAATTCACCATAATATCTCAAACCTTCAATAAACCCATTCAAATGCTGATTGAAACTATCCAAGTACTCATTCAAGTAATTGTTCAATCTTTCTAAACGTTCCAGGTTTTTATCATAATTGTATTCTTGTCCTTTGAGCCTATCAGTATATTTGTTGAACAAATCATAATTCAATAATATCAAGACTTTTCTCAACGATAATAAAAAGTTGCAATATGCGTTAATTACCTGAAGCAATCTACTAAACAACTTAATCAATTTCTCTGTCGTCAGTATTGAACTCTTCAATACTGTATTCATCAACAATTGGACGTAGTTTGAAAGCTTTTCAAAATCGTCAACACTGTTCATAGATTTCACAAACTCACTATAGTTGAATTCTATAATGTTATTAGTCAAATAACTGGTATAGCTCTTTACAAAATCTTTCATTCTATCATGTAATGCCCTCACTCTTGTGATCCATTTAGGTATCGGCTTATCAAAATATCTATATTTCCAGATCTTGTTCTTATTAATTTCCAACCACGAGTCATCCAATAGTTTGTTTGTATAATGAACATTCAACAAATGTCTGAATATCAATTGATACTGTATCATTATAGTCTTGGTGGTTATCAAGTTCAATGGGAAAGGTAAAATTAAATCAATACTAAAGTAATTTATAGCTCTCAATGATTCTGTAGAACTGTCATTATTATTCAACTCGTTACTATCAATAGTACCATAAATCATATCTTTTATGGCGTCAAAGTTATGGGAATTGAGTGCTCTTTCTGCATCTAGTGCTTCTACCTTCAAGATCTCCACCAAATATTGATAGATTGATTCTCGTTCAAGAGTGACGTTCAACAATTGAAAGACAATGTTTGAGTCACCATTATCTTCATTAAATATGGAACCAAACTTTGTTTTTAATTTGGATATGGAAGCATGGGTATGGTCTCTCTTCAATTCACCAAGTGATGCATTCAAAAACTCATTGATCTTAGAGGCATTTCCCAGAAGGTAATAATTCTGCAAATGATTCAAAATAGTTGGGAACTTATAACCTTTCATGAACAAGTCTATGATCAATCCATTGGATATCGAGTAAGCTTGGTCCAATACCAAGTAAAGATTTGGACTATTCAATGTATCAATGGACTGAATGTTTTGTAAACCATGAATAGAATCTAAATTGATACCACATTCCTTTAATACATTCAAATATTTCCCAGTTAAGAGTATCTTCATTTGGGTATCCTTATCAGAAAATTGTTTGGGCAAACCGTCCTTTTTTATCACAAACTTCGAATCCCAATATCTCTCTGAATTTAAGGTGTTGACCTTGAAGTCCAGGTTAGTCGTTATAAAAAACTCATCATTTGGGTCATTAATATCGCCCTTAGTTATCCAATCGTTCAGCATTTGAAGGTAACTTTTGCTCATGTTGTTGAATAGCTGGGTCAAAAATTCATATGTTTTAATATCACCAGAATTATCATCCAACCTGGATTGTACTATTTGTAAAACAACACCACCTTTCACAATTTCGTATGAGGAAGAGTCTGCTAAAAGATCTATAGTATCATTTTGTAAGTCTTTTCTTATATTTTGCATGAAATGGTCGAAATTTGATTGTTCAGTCTCCTTTCCCCTCCTAGTATTTGTGATGTAAATGGTTTGAATGATCTGATATAGCTCTTCTAGTTTATATGTTATTTTTGAAGCCAAATCTTGTCCTAGTTGTCGTATGGTGAAATCTTTATTAAGTTTGAAATTCTGTTGAACGTTTTCAAGGAATAGCACATAACTTTTTAAGAACTGTCTGACTTCGTAACATAAAGATTGAATGACTTGGCCATATACTTCAGTATTATAGATCTCGATAAATGAAGATAAAGAGTAGAACATCTTGGCCAAATTAGTGATCCTCTTTGTAACTTCTTTCAAGCTCGAATCTAAGTATTTATTAGTCTTGTACTCTGGGCCCAATAATCTCATCTTCTCGCTACTTGGATCGAATTTTTCTGAATATCTGATATAGGAGCCTTCAAGTCCAAGTAAAACATAGGTGAGGTCTTTCAATATTAGTGCCTCCTGTATTCTAATGTCTTTAACATCTGCCAACGGGTATGGTTTCAGTTTCTGATGTTGTGAGCTCAACGGTTGGCGATTAACCAGTCTGGAGCACGAATATGGCGCTTCGTGCAACAATATCACCGAGTCCTGCTAGTATTTTTCTGTCAGTCCATGATACTAAGAATCCAAAGTATGATATACTCAAAAGCAAACTTACTATTACTTCCTCAGCCATTCGAAGGATGATCTTTTTATAGCTAGAAGCAGTTGTATAGTATAGCTGAGATCAAGCAAAACAAACAAATTGAAAACAAAAACAAAAACAAAGCGCGTAAAAATCTGAAGTTACCCGCAAGAGTGAAATGTCAGTGTGCTTCGTTCAACTATAGCTTCATTGGCTGTTACAGAGTAGGGATTGTTTGATTATGAGTTTAGCAGTAATGAAGCAATATATAGACTGTAGTATGTACTCATTGTTCAAATTTTGAGTTGCATGGCCATAAAAACTGTTGAAAGAAGCTGAATTCTACGCTGTTGACTCGCTTCCTAAAATACAAACAACCAGAACCAGCTATTTACTCACCCAGATTCAGCTTTAAGTATACTATGTACTATGTGCCAGCTAGTCATCATATCAAGCCAACTTTGTTGTCTATGCCACTATATCCCCCTTAAAAACCACCAAAATCCACAAAAATTGCCTACAATCTGTTTCAAAATCCGGGTGATCCTCCATTTTTTGATTTGAATTTCGAACTTCACTTCCAAAAGAATAGAAAATTGCCACCATAGATAAATAACTAACTACCATTGGAGCAATAGCATTCAGCAACTTACAACAAATATAATAATAATATCAGCTCAATGTTTCTAACAAGAAGTGAATACGATCGTGGTGTTAGCACATTTTCCCCAGAAGGTCGTCTTTTCCAAGTTGAATATTCTCTAGAAGCCATTAAAGTATGTGATTTTTTGCCATCATGATCTGAGATCTAATCAAAGAGTATACGTTTACTAACGATATATCATAGCTTGGTTCAACTGCTATTGGTATTGCCACTTCAGAAGGTGTGGTACTAGGAGTGGAGAAAAGAGTCACTTCATCCCTTTTAGAATCATCATCAATTGAAAAGATTTTGGAAATCGACACACATGTAGGTTGTGCCATGTCTGGTTTGACTGCAGATGCTAGAAGTATGATTGATCATGCTAGAGTGAGTTCTGTGAATCATTCCTTTTACTATGATGAACCAATTGCAGTGGAAACTTTAACACAGGCGGTTGCTGATTTGGCCTTAAGATTTGGTGAAGGTGCTAGTGGTGAAGAACGTTTGATGTCAAGACCATTTGGTGTTGCACTATTGATTGCAGGTATCGATAAAGAAAAGGGCCCACAATTATATCACACAGAGCCTTCGGGAACATTTTATAGATACGATGCAAAGGCAATTGGTTCTGGTTCAGAAGGTGCTCAAGCTGAACTTCAAAATGAATACCACAGCTCTTTGACTCTAAAAGAAGCTGAATTATTGATTTTGAAGATATTAAAACAAGTCATGGAGGAAAAATTGGATGAAAACAATGTTCAACTAAGTTCTGTCACATTAGCTGATGGTTTCAAAATCTATGATAACGAAGTCACTGCTGAAGTGATCAAAACATTAAAGGAGCAAGAAACTGATGCCGATGTACAAGTCGATTGAGGAAAAGCAGGTCTGCAACATCAATAAATTATCAAGTGTAAATTAAAAATTTTCAATGAATTACATCACTATTTGGGTACATTCATTCTGTAGCCTTTATAAAAGCCCTCGATTAGATTTCTAAAACAGTACGTTGATTACAATATTTAAATAACTTAATAACTTTTTCAACTTTTGAACTCCTCTTTATTCTTCTGGCGTGTTTCAGGCAGATTTCTCATACTTCTATTATTCAGCCAAGTCAGCATAATCTGGCAATTCTTTTAGCTTGGTGTTCAAGAATTTTTCTAATTTAGTTGCATTTTTGTAGTAGATTGTAGATTCTGTGTTATAACTTCTACAGTTATTGAATATCAGCTTAGTATCATAAATGAAGTCCTCCATACTCTGATAGTGATCGTTCTCCAACTTTTGTTCCATTGTGGACAAATCCATAGGCTCCTTGATCACTTCATAGTAATCGCTCACTTCATCTCTATTGACTGGTAATGCAAATGGCCATGAAGATGCATGATCTGTGATTTCCTTCAACAAATGTTGCATTGTTGCATAATGTGGTCCTCTTGTTGGTCGTTGTGCCAGTTCATCCATTTCTGGTGTCCATCCACTCTCTCTTAGTCCAGGTATAGTCATTGGATCAATTGGTTTTATGTGTTTGAGATCTTGGAACTCTTTCAATCCAGGTCTCACTATATGTGATTGTGATCTCTCTCTAATCTTTTTCAATACAGCTGCCTTTTGCAATAAAAGAATCTTGGCACTATCCAAAAATCGTATTCTCGGTAACATAGAATATTGCATCAGCGTACCACCTTCATAATCTTTGATATAACCTTTCCATACCACCTCAGGAAGCGTTATCTCTTTTGTAAAACCTTGTTTCTTGAAATAACCAATAGCATAATTATCGGCATATGTTAAGAAATATCTAATAGGAGATGTTGCTCTAACATAATCCTTCAAATGATTCATTAAATGGGCACCATAACCACGAACTTGTTCTGTGGAACTGATAGCGCAGAAAACAATTTCTGCAAACTTTCTTTGATTGAACGGTCTATATGTGATACCACCAACAACAGTCAATGGTCTTCTAATAACAGCCATGGATAAATGACTTCTATCATAAACCAATCTTGCAATATATTCTTTAGGCATTTTTGGTAATTGTTTTTGAAAGATATTCTTAAGACCAGTTAGAATCATCACACTTTCCTTTGTATTATCATTATTCACCACTCTAAACTCAATCTTTCCTCCTCTTTCTTCAAGAACTGATGGTCTCTCTACAAAAGGATATTTTTCACCTTCGAACTCAAACATTGATGTACGCTTCTTCAATTCTTCAGCATCATCGTCATTTTCCCCATCAGCTTGTTCTTCTTCCTCCTCTTCTTCTTCATCTTCATCATCTTCGTCGCCTTCATCTTCATCGTCGTCGTCATCATCGTCCTTCTCGTTGTCATCATCATCATCTTCATCATCCTCATCATCGTCTTCTTCATCGTCCTCGTCCTTTACTTTATTTTTCGTTCTATTACCGTTTTCTCTTTTCACTTTCTTGACATCACCTTCATCATCTGACAAGATCCTTTGCTTGACTTTTGCTCTTTTCGCTAGTGGTTCATCATCATGCACGCTATCATCTGCTGTACGTTTTGAGACATCCATAGTGAAATTGGGATGATAATTTGATAACTTTGATCTCTTGTTAACTATATCAATTGTTTACCTTTGTTCAGTTTCTAACAATTTGGAAAATCGAAAGTTTACGTAAGCGATTATGTAATAAATGATTCTGATAAGGAATTTTGAGATGATTTACAAGGATGCATATATATGAAGTAGCTTATATTGATTTGAGTCTCGTTGAAATATTATTAGTCTTCTCTTAAAGCCATTCATCATCGGAAAAGTTATCTAGCTCAAGATTCTTCACTGCCTCTTCGGCCTGTCTTTGAACCTCTGCCAAACCGCTTAGTTCTTCTAAGTAACGAGGTTCATTCAAAGCCTTACGTATAAACTCCCAACCATTCTCGTCGTACTCATTTAACACTGATTTAGAGCATGCTGAGCAATAACAATACGCTGGTGCTTCCAGCTGCATGTTGTTGAAGTCCGCCAAAAATCCTCTTATCTGATGAGGTAGCTTACCCAAGATTGTTTCCTCATTAGCTAAAGCATAGTGCTTCTTTGGATGATGCAATAAAGATACTAATAGCTCAACAGCTAGAGAGGATGCCATCAGGGCAACGCCAGGTCTCGTAACTGTACACATCTGATCTAGTGTTCTATCGCTCAATGAGTCTGTTGGCGCAACAACATCATTGCAAAAATAACACCCCAGGTTTCCTTCTACCCCGTGTCTCATAACCAAATAACTATCAAATCCTAATGCTGCATTTATAACTATTTTCTTTTTAGAGTTTCCGATAACTGTTGGTACCCATCTTGTCTCTCTGGAGTCGGTTAAAAGGAAAATGGCATCATGCTCAGATATCAACTCTTCCAACATTTCAAAATCCTTCTTCTGCTTTGTATCATTGGTTATAGGGTGGCCCACCATTGGAATCTCCAACTCGCACCCCTTGGAGTTCACCAATGGGAATATTTTCTTGAGGGCAGCGGCTGCTGTCAATGCCTTTGAAGAGTCAACATCCTCAAAATTGAAAAGAGGCTGTCTGACTGGGTTAGAGTGAGATACCTTCCCATTGTCAACAAATGTAATATCACGAACACCCCATCCTAACAGAGCTCTTGAAACATAACTTCCTAGTGTTCCTGAGCCTAATAATAGCACCTTAGTATGTTTAATAGTTTCCAAATCAATGTCTGGCGCTACTCTCCACTTCATTAATTTTAGATTCAAATCAACAGACTGTTCAGATAACTTTACTGGATCAATTAACGATCCCAAATCCGCTAGCTTTGGCCCTAGTTGATTCTGTACCGTACGCTCCCAGCCCGTGATTTTCGTTAAATCATAATCTATCAGCTTTAAACTCAACTCAAAAGAGTTTCCTTGAGGTCTTATTATCAAAACAGTGACATTTTTGTACCCATATACTGCTAATGCAGTCAAGAAGTTGAGTAAAAACTTTGAAGGTTTATCATCAACTAGGCATGAGTCAAGAAACCCTACCGAGATTTCATCATGATCAGAATCAACTTTAAGGTTAGATAGAGGCAATGGCTTTCCATTTTCAATCAAGAAATAACGCTTTTTCTCAAACAAATCGTTAATGGTGCTATTATTCAACCAAAAATCTATTTCTTCAGGTATTTCTAAGATATGTCTTTTGTTTTGGACTTCCCAACGTGATGTAATAGAAGGTGTTGCAACCCAATATATAAATCTGAACTTTTTGAGATCAGAGAAACTGATAACTTCGAATTGATTGAGCAGTGATGGATTATCTAAAATAGACTGGTTGTTAATAGAGTCTACTATCTGCTGACCAGATTCCATCAAAAACTTTGACTTATCCAATCGCTTGAACTCTTCGATTGTATTGAAATTGGTTATATAACCTGGGGCAAATAGGGTCGAATTTGGTGGACTTTAGGGGTTATTGTTAGTACTATTTTGAGTTTTATCAAAGAGTATTCGCACGTAAAATGACTTACTATAATGATACATCAAACTTCTTGAAGCTATTTGAAGACAACGATATAGCAGGGTTCTCATTCTTGGGCAATGATTTCAGATTATAGGAGGCGAATATTTGCCTCTTTGAAGAATCAAGCTTGAACTCATCCAATTTTAAAATGGAGAAAGTATGAAAAAATGACGAGTCAACAAAGGACCCTATGGTTGAAAATCTGAGAGTCTCTGGCTGTGATGACATTGTTTAAGGAGTCTTTGAAGTTCTGTTCTTAGTAAAAGGAAAGTGGGAAACATTAAGCTGTGTTTTGTTGTTTTCGGATTTGGAGCTGGCATGTTGCCCCGTACCAGAATGGAGGCAGATAGCAAAAGACTCAAAACAATAGCTTCTAGTATAGACCACCAAGATCGATATTGACATACTTATAACTACATGTATCATCAATAATGTACACGGGTGTATATAAAAACTAAAACTAAAATGCAACTACTCAAGTATGAAGTATTCCCAAATCTACCTAACGATCTATTCATGATCTTCCAATGTCATATCATCTAATTCATCCAATAACTCATCGATATCAACACCTGGAGCTTCTTCGTCGAGATCTTCATCCATTTCGTCGTCGACCTTTGGCTTTTGTAGTGTTTCAGCATCCTTATACATATTAATGGTTTGTCTCAATTCTTGATCTTCTTCTAATTCTTGTAAGAATGCTTCGAAATCCTTTTCAGCTCTTTCAGCTTCTTGTCTAGCAGCTCTAGAACCTTCATCAGCAACAATATCAGCACGTTCTCTTGCCATTCTCTTCAACTTCCATACTCTGTTTTTACGCTTTCTGTTGTAGTGTTTCTTTACCAACACAACATCTGGAACGTTTCCAGAATCTAACTCATCCCATAAATCGGAATTATAATTGGAGTTGGAGGTATAATAACCCATAACAGAATCACCAGGATGTAAAATACCACCGAGATGCGATCTAACATAGAACTCTTTGTCATTTGAACCAAGATCAGAAGCTCTTGCTACTGTAACATCAGCTTGAACAAACTTACCTTTTGAGTACCCAGTTGGTTCAACATCTAAAACAATGAACTCAACTAGATCAGTAGCATTAGCCAATGATGGGAATGGTTTCTTATAATAAACTGAGGCAGACAAATCTCCAATTTGTAAAGTATTAACATCCATAAATTGTATGGTATTTGTAATCTTAGAACATAAAACAATTCTAGAGATATTACCTAGTGAGTGAGCCAATTTCTTTGGCAAAATAACTAAATCATCCCTACAAATTGGGACAATTTCAACGGAAAATGTGAACTTATACTGACTTGTACCAGCATGAATATCTTGTGAGACTAATTCTTGAGATTTTTTGGATTTGATTGGAGAAACAGCATTTAGGAAATCAATCATTTTCAAGGCATGAGATCTTTGAGAATAAAAGAAATCTAAACCATCTTTGGATTCTTGAATAGAAATAGTATCAACATGAGCACCATGCTTCAAAATCAATTGTTCAAGATATAAGAAAGTTCTTTTATGTGGAACCTTTTGTCTGATTTGAACAGCAGCTCTCCAGGTATTAACAGTATATGACTTAGCACAATCAGCACATTGCATAGCAATAACAACATATTCAACTTCAAAACTTTGTTGGACAATAGTATTAGCCATGGCTTCACCTTGAACAGTCAATTTGACTTTGATACGACGGGAATGTGGTTCTGTCCAGATAAATGAAGCATCGATCAATCTGACTTTATTCAACCCTTTTAATCTTCTTAAACAAAGAGCCAACAATTCTCTGGATTCTAACTCAGCTCTAATCCATTGTCCTGGAGGTTGTAGAAATCTTTCACAATTTCTACAAAAGGAAACATTGGCTTCACGAGGAATACCTTCAGTGATATCAACTGTCAACTTGATACAATCATAACACATCACTAAACCGGAAGAACCATCCATAGGAACACCACAGTTACAACACAGCACAGTGGCAACACCACCATGACTATGGTCATGTTCAAGAGGCATATAAGACATGACGGGCAGGCTTTGGTATACTCTTTTGGATTGATTTTATTGCTAGAATAGCTTTCTGAAATAATTTATCAGCTATAATAAAAATTTTCTCCCTCATCGCTGATTATGTAATCTTCCTAAAAAATTAAAAAATAGAAGAATAAAAAAAAAAAAAAAGTAAAAAAGAAAATTGTGAAGTCATAGAAACAAATCAAAACAAACAAACTAAACTAACAAACCACAAGGCCTACTACAGCGTTTGAGCATCTGAAAATCTTATACTCAAACAAAAGTATAAGTACAAGCTCTATTAATTCAAGTCATACCCAGTACTTTTGTTTATCCATAAAAAGTGGTATTAATAGACTAGTGAGGCAAATAAATCTAAATCTTCTCCTTCTTTAAACAAAAACAGAAGAGTGTCACTGCTGAAAGCTATAATCCTCAAATTACGATGGCATTGATACCAAAGAAGTGTAAAAGTTGTGGTTGCACAGATTTTACCCGTGATATTCACAGTGCATCCTCAGATTTAGCATGTCAGAAGTGTGGTAGAGTCTTTGAAGAGAACCCGATTGTTTCTGAAGTCACTTTTGGTGAAGCTTCAAATGGTGCCGCTGTTGTTCAAGGTGCCTTTGTTGGTGCTGATCAAGCACATGCAACTTTTGGTGGTGGACCAAGAGGTAACTCAATGGATAGCAGAACAAAAACTTTAACCAGCGCCAAAAGAAAAATCAAAGCTGTGGCAAGTGCCCTAAGAATCCCAGAATATGTTGCTGACGCTGCTTATCAATGGTTCAGTTTGGCATTAGCTAATAACTTCGTCAAAGGTAGAAGATCTCAAAATGTCATTGCTGCTTGTTTATATATCGCATGTCGTAAAGAAAAGACACATCATATGTTGATTGACTTTTCTGCCAGACTTCAGATATCAGTTTATTCGGTAGGTGCTACCTTTTTGAAGATGGTCAAAGTTTTACATATAACAGCTTTACCATTAGCAGATCCCTCTCTTTTCATTCAACATTTCGCTGAAAAGTTAGAATTTGGCGAAGACAAGGTTAAGATTGTCAAGGATGCTGTAAAGTTAGCGCAAAGAATGGCAGATGACTGGATCCATGAAGGTAGAAGACCAGCAGGTGTCGCTGGTGCTTGCCTATTATTGGCAGCTAGAATGAATAATCATAGAAGAACACATTCAGAAATCGTCGCAGTGGCCCATGTTGGTGAAGATACCCTACAAAGAAGATTGGATGAATTTAAAGAAACACATGCAGGTAAATTAACAGTGAAAGAATTTAGAGAGGGAACGCCTGTCGAGGCATCCAACCCTCCATCATTCAAAAAGAACCAATTGCTCAAAAAGAAACTGCTTTCTGCCAAAGGTAATAACGAACTTTATCATGATGACTCCTCATTGGTTGCCAGGCTAATCAACAGCGTGGATTTGAACTCTCAAGAAATCTTAGACCAACTTGAAAGAGTAAAGCAAAGACAACAAAAAGATCTTGTGAGATTGAAAGCATCAAATAGTATACACGGTGAGACACCTACTCCTAATAATGAGACCATTGAAGAAGATAGAGAAGATAGAGAAGATAACGAAGATGAACATGAAGATGAAAATGACAAGGAAGACGAAGTTTCTGCGCTAATTGAGATTGATATCGAGGAGACATTTGCTGTTAAGGATGAAGATACTCCAAAGAATTTAGATTTGTTACCAACTACTGCTGAGATTTTAGCAAAAGTCTCGTCAGAGGAAACAAACTTCGATGACATTGATGATGAAGAGATTGAAAACTTTTTATTGTCAGCAGAAGAATCAGAACTGAAAGAGCGTGTATGGGTTGGACTAAATGAGGATTTCTTACTTTTACAAGAACAAAAGAGATTGAAAGCAGAGGCTGATGAAATCTCTGGTCACCAACAGCCTAAGAAAAGAAAGAAGCCAGCTCAAAAAACTGAATTAGACACATTGGTAGAACTGGAAGGGGAAGGAGTTCGTGGTGCCATCAGTAATATTGGGGAAGCAGCTACTGCTTCTGCTGCTGCCAGAAGTATGTTAGTCAGAAAGACACAATCGAAAAAGATCAATTATTCTGCTTTGAATAACTTATTCGAAGATTAGACATACAGTAATAGTTAATGATGGTAATGAAAATCAGGGTCTATAATGCGTATATAGATATGAAAGGGCTTTAATATAAAGGAATTGGTTACGTTTGAAATACTACTTTGTCACCGATATTATGTAAGCGGTTTCGCGATGAGGTAACCCGCAAGTAAGCACTAATAAAAAAAAATTTTAAGTAGTATATGCTAAAAAGTTGATAGCTTCTACTTCCTAACCAATTCTATTCCAAAACACAGTTTGATTTGCAAGAATGGCTAAAAGAAGAACAGCTGCTATCTTGCCTACCAACATTATTCTGCTGCAGAATTTGGTGAAGCGTGATGCTGAATCATATCGTGAAGAATTCTTACAGCAATATGCTCATTATGAATCCTTAAGAGATATATTTGTTTCCAATGCAGGATCACAGGATGGTACCGAGTTTGCTGAACTTATAGGGTTTGTGACTGCTGTTTGTAGTTGTTTCCCAAAAGAAACAGCTAACTTTCCAAATGAGTTGAAAGCTTTGATCACTGATTCCCATAGAGACTTAACACCAGACCTAAGAGAAAAAATTATTCAATGCCTAGTCATGTTAAGAAACAAAGATATTATTACCTCAGAGTCTCTAATTCAAACTATTTTTCCTTTACTTATATCATATTCTGGTACTGCTACCACCGTCAATTTGAATTCAAAGGCTTTGCGTAACCAAGTTTATAACTCATTAATCAACTTATTGAAGACTGCTAATACTGGTTCAAAAGCCCAAAAGCTAAATCGTTCAACACAAGCCTTATTATTTGGTTTGTTGGAACAAAAGGACGAACATGGGCTGTGGGCTACAAAGCTAACAAGAGAACTCTGGAGAAGAGGTATTTGGGATGATTCTCGTACTGTTGAAATCATGACCCAAGCTGCATTACATCCTGATTCAAAGGTTGCATACTCAGGTGTTAAGTTCTTTTTAGGTGCTGATAAGGAAAGAGAAGATGCTCAAGCAGAAGAGTCCGACGACGATGACATCGATATGGATGCTTTGAGACATAGTATGAAGATTAACAAGAAAAGTGGTAAGCGTTATAAGAAATTGGAAAACGCTGTCAAAACTGTTAAGAAGAAGGGAGGAGCAAAGCATTCCGCTACATATTTGAATTTCTCAGCAATTCATTTACTACGTGATCCTCAAGGTTTTGCTGATCACCTGTTCTCAACTCAATTACAAGGTAAAAACTCAAATAAATTTGACTTGGAACAAAAAATTGCCTTAATGAATTTACTATCAAGATTGATTGGTACTCATAAATTGACAGTTCTTGGTATATACTCATTCTTCTTGAAATATTTGACTCCAAAACAAAGAGATGTTACTCAAATTATGGCTGCTTGTGCTCAGGCTGCTCATGATTTGGTTCCACCTGAAACTATTTCTGTCATGATCAGAAAAATTGCTGATGAATTTGTTTCTGACGGTGTTGCCCCTGAAGTTGCTGCTGCTGGTATAAATACAATCAGAGAAGTGTTATCAAGAGCCCCATTAGCCATTGAGACTCCTCTATTACAAGATTTGATCGAATATAAAGGTTCGAAATCTAAACCTGTCAATATTGCAGCTAAATCACTATTAGCACTTTACAGAGAAGTTGCTCCAGAAATGTTGAAACGTAAAGATCGTGGTAAGGTTGCCTCTATGGAAATCCAAAGCGGTGAGAATAAAGGTTTATTGCAGTTTGGTGTGGAATCTGGTGTCTCAAGTGGTATTCCTGGTATTGAGTTGTTAGCTCAATGGAGAAAGGACCAAGGTTTGGCACATGATGAAGGTGAAGATGACGAAGCCAACTGGGAAGTCGATGATGAAGGATACGAATCAGAAGAGATTGAAGGTAATTGGGTTACTATCGAATCTGATAAGGAATACGACGTTAGCGACTCGGAGGATGAAGATAAAGAAAAGGAAGAAGTCAAAAAGGTTGAAGAAGAAGAAGAAGACTCTGATCTTGAATTATCCGACGATGAAGATGAGGATAAGAAGACTCCCTCCACCACTGCCCCAACTGATGCTCCTGCTTCATTGAGTGCAGATGCTGCTTTCAGGGAATTAATCTCATCCCGTATCTTGACACCTGCTGATTATGCTAAATTGGAAGAACTTAAAACACAAGCTGGTGTTGAAAAGATTATGGGTAAGAAGCACATGAGAAACGAAGATGAAGTTGACTCCTCCTCCCTTGTTGGTCCTGTTAAATATAAACAATTGCGTGAAGAAAGAATTGCTCATGCTAGGGAAGGTCGTGAAGATCGTGAAAAGTTCAGTTCTCATAAGGGTAAGCGTGAAGGTGCTCATTCGACTACTAACCGTGAAAAGGCTCGTAAGAAGAATTTCGTGATGATGATCCATAAGAGAGAAGTCCAAGGAAAGGTCAAGAGATCGTTACGTGATAAGCAAAAGGTTTTACAAGCTCATGTTACAAAGCAAAAGAAGAAAGGGTTTTAAATTGGGATAGACGCATACAAAGGTTTCATAATTTGTTTACAATGTACATTATATTTGATGATTTATTCAATAAAATTATAGAGCGAAGATCTATTTAGATTTCCATTTCTTAGTAGATTTCTTGTCCCCGTTATCCAGTTCTTGATTCTTACGTTTTATAGTTTTCTTCTTTTCCCCAAATCCTTCATCCTCCATCGCTATTAGAGCTTCTCTTTTCGCAACACTAGTCTTCTTCAAAGTATTATTGATGACCTTGTTGTCTGTAACCTTCTTATATTCATCCATTTTTTTATTGATTCTTTCCTCTATGGATAAAATTCTGTCGACGTCCTTCTCTGTAACAAAACTGATACTTTCACCACTTCTACCCGCACGAGCAGTACGACCAACTCTATGGACAAAATCATCTGCATCTGCTGGTATATCGTAGTTTAAAACTAATTGAACCGATGGAATATCAAGACCTCTTGAAGCGACGTCTGTGGCTATTAAAACCCTAGCAGCACCAGCTCTAAATCTATGTAGGGAATTGGTTCTCTCAGATTGTGGCATTTCTGAGTGTAATGATGCAACTCTTATATCCAAGTTTCTCAGGGTTCTTCTCAGCACTTCAGCTGTATGTGTACGATTGACAAACACTATAGCAGTAGAGTTTTCATTATCTTCGTGACTCAAAACACTGTAAAGATAAGCTTCTTTAACGTATGATGGTATGAATAAGTATTCAATCGTCAGTGTTGAAGGGATTGCAACTTGATCAACAGTATCTACTTCATGCATGAACAGCGTTGGTTTTCCCTCTGGGATGGGTTTGTTCTTCAGTGCTCTGACTGAGTCTGTGACCGTAGCAGTGAAAAGTAAAGTTTGTCTCTTATCCGCAGATGGTAGTACACTAAAACATCTCTGTAGATCAGATCCAAAACTATTACTCAATAATCTATCAGCTTCATCTAGCACCAAAAACTTGACTCTTCTCAATCCATTTATTGTGTCTTCACCACTATTTAGTATATGATCAGCCAATCTACCAGGTGTAGCAATGATGAAATGAGGTTTGTTTTGTAATTCAATAGCTTGCTTAACGATATCCTCTCCACCAACAATGACAGATATTCTTATATTCATGCTGGCACCTAAGGCTGTGAATTGTTCAGCTATTTGTAACGCTAATTCTCTTGTTGGTGTCAGAACAACCCCATAAATTCCCATAGGGTCTTCGGACCATTTTGTCAGCATAGGAGCAGCAAATGCAATAGTCTTACCGGAACCGGTCTTAGCACCACCAATACAATCATGACCTGTAATATAAGATCAGTTAGTATCATATTTGCAAAAAAAGTTATTGTTTCGAGATGAGATGAGTTTTTAAACATACCTGCTAGAATTTTCGGTATACAAGCTTTTTGAATAGCCGTTGGGGTAGTAATTTTCATGGCACCTAGTGCCTCTGTTAGCCATTTGGAAACTCCAAGCCCTTTGAAGTCTGACATAATGTTATCTTCTGAGCTTATATTGTATACGCTTCTAGAGTTTTAGCACGTAAATATATTTTTCAAATAAAAATTTGAGATGAGATCACGTGACAAAAAATTCATTTCTACTGTAGTCTTCAGTCTATTCAGTTTATCATGAATGCATTAAGGTCATTGACAGATTATCAGATTTATACAACATCACGATGCCCTTCTATGTTATATAATACACACTTACCATCAGTCTATCGTCATTTAATAGCACCGAGACGATCAGCTCTAACATATCTATATACACGTACTTGTTAGAACTGGTAGCGGATATGATTTCAGTTATGAATAATTCTCAGTGATTCCTGCACATTCACCCATAAAATTAATCACTTGTTCAATGTTTTCTTGTTTCATGGCACAACAAGGAACAATCTTCCATCCTTTTGACTCAACATATTCTCTAAGAGGACCGAATCTTATGAAAGAGCCTTCTAAATCACCCTTTGTAGCAACAACTAAAATGTTTTTCCCATCTACTCTCTTGCCCATTTCGTGAAGCAGAATATTTAAGTCATCAATTGGATTAGGATTACCTAAACTGATCACGAAGACCAGTCCACCAGATCTTTCAATATGACGTAAAAAATCAATACCCATGCCCTTATTTTCATTAGCACCTTTGATGATACCTGGAATATCTGCAACGGTGAAACTTGGTTTGTCAATACCTAAGTCGATAGTTCCTATAGAAGGGTGTAAAGTGGTAAATTCCCAATGGCCCACCCTTGGTCTGGCGTTAGAGATGGCCCTCAATAACATGGATTTCCCTGCGTTCGGCAGCCCAACCAATCCTAAATCAGCAATCAACTTCAATTCAAACTTGAAGTATCCAGTCACACCAGGTCGACCAGTTTTGGCAAATCTTGGATTTCTAATATATCTAGTCAAGAAATGCATGTTACCCAGTCCTCCATCACCACCTTTGAACAACAATAAAGGCTTTGCAGTTGGTGATATAATATCAACCCCATTTATAGGAAAAATATCATCTCTCTTCTCAAACCTACTGACCTTAAGATCATACTTCTTTACCTTCTTTCTCAAAGTCATGAAGAAATCTCTTCCGGTGTGCCACTGTTCATCTCTCTCTTTAAATATCCAACCTTCACCTTCTTCAAACCCGTTTCTACTAAAGGAGAAGAACTGAGGTGCCTCGTCGTGGAAATATTTAGGCACAGCTTTTGATTCGAAGTATTGAGTAACGCCAGTCTCTCTTTCAATTCTCATTAGCTTTTTAACCTCCAGTGGATCAGGACACCAAGTGATGGAGGTACCTATTGGAACTTCAATAATTATATCTTTCCCTCTCTTACCATCAGCCTGTTCAGATCTTCCATTATCACCATTATCAGCAATACATGTCTGTTTCAGCTTACTCAGAGTTGAAAGGTTAGGAACAGCTTGGACATAAACTGATCCACCATCACCACCATCACCACCATTTGGAGGGCCAATGGAGCGACCAGCATCTCTGAAAAAGGAAATAGCACCGTTCCCACCTTTACCTGAGCCTAATTTGATGATTCTAACATCACAAAATGCCTGCTCTGCCTTTGGTCTTTTGTCCATTGGTAAATGCGACCATGGCGATGACTTTGTAAAGAACTCAGCAGCTTTCATCTTGATGTCAAAAGTATGGGTTTTCTTTTCATAACCCACAATATCTATATTGGTTCCATCTACCTTATCCTTTGGTGCAAACTCTAATAACTGCTCAGCTTGTTCTGTTCCAGCAATCTCGATGTCTTGATCTATTATATCTTCTTCAGCATCTAGGGCATCCAACCATTTATCATTATCTGTAGATGATGGCGAGTTTTCACCACTTGAAAGAATGTCTGAGTAATATCTTACGACCTGTCTGGCAGTAGGCACTGTCCTCGACGGAATGGTCCTAGCTAGGAAGGCACTTAACATATTAGATAAGAAGATCTCTTCGAAACTTGAGAATAATAGAGATCAAGAACTATCTATTCTATTGCAAAGTAAAGGTTTTGAAAAAATAAAGATCACGTGACTAAAAGTAGATTGGTCACGTGACTTGACGCATCTTATAGTTTTTAGGAATATTTTACCAATATCTACAAGGGCGTGTGGCGTAGTTGGTAGCGCGTTCGCTTAGCATGCGAAAGGTCTCCGGTTCGACTCCGGACTCGTCCATTTTTTTGCACGTATTATGCTAACAAAACTTTTTGTTGATACGTTATCTTCCTAGCTGCCCAGCTGTCTGTCCGTCTACCTGTACAATCAACTAGTTTTGGAACTACAAAAATACTTGGATATAGCAAGTCATTAGTATCGAATTCGCATTATATAGTAGCAGTGCTTGAAAGTTTATAATAGTTGAAGGGATGTGAATGTGATTTTGAATATGTGTGTTTGGATAATCTATATTCTAGTTGTTTTATATCAAAATTTGAGGAAGGGATTGGTACTTTAAAATTGGAAAGAGACCTTACAGCCAATTTCCTTAGCAGCCTTGTTAATGTTAGCCAAGTTGACAATTTTTTCAGCAGCATCATCTAGTTCATTGAAGGCAAAGATCTTCAAGTTAGCCTTCTTGATCATGTCAGCAGCGATTTCATAATTGGTACCTTGTAATCTAACAACAATTGGAACTTCGACACCTAATTTCTTTGTAGCTTCAATCAAACCTTGAGCAACATAATCACATCTGACAATACCACCAAAGATATTGACAAAGATACCAGAGACAGCCTTTTCAGTTAAAATCAATTCAAAGGCCTTTTCAATGGTTTCTGGAGTAGCCCCACCACCACAATCTAAGAAGTTAGCAGGTTCACCACCGTATAATTTGATAACATCCATAGTAGCCATGGCTAAACCAGCACCATTAACTAAACAACCAATGTTACCATCTAATTTGATGAAATTTAAACCATATTTAGAAGCTTGGACTTCATCAGCATCTTCTTGGGTGAAATCTCTCCATGAAAAGACTTCCTTTTGTCTGAAGTCAGCATTGTCATCGAATTGGAATTTGGCATCCATACAGTAGACATGGTGATCAATTGTTTCTGATAAAGGGTTGATTTCAATTTGTGTAGAATCTCTTTCGTTAAAGATCTTGTATAAATTCTTGACAGCTTCCTTAGCTTCTTCAGTGGCCTTTGAGGTGAAACCTAAAAAGTTTGAGATATCAGTGGCTTGAGCATCAGTGACACCAGTCTTTAAATCAATGACATAAGTTCTGATTGCATCTGGATCAGTCTTGGCGACTTCTTCAATGTTCATACCACCCTTTGGTGAAGCAACAATGATTGGGGTTTGGGTTTGTCTGTCCAATAAAATGGCCAAGTATGTTTCACTTCTAGTGAATTCTCTTTGGACAACATATGCACCACTAACCAATTTACCAGCGGCACCAGTTTGCTTTGTAATAATCTTGTGGCCAATGAATTCCTTAGCCAAATCTTTAACTTGCTCTGGGGTGTTGACTAATTGGACACCACCTTGGAAACCAGTGTCAAAATGACCCTTACCTCTACCACCGGTAAGTGCTTGAGCCTTGATAACCAAGTCATCAGTGTTTAAGGACTTTGCGATATCAAAGGCTTGTTGAGGAGTTGTAGCATAATCACCATTTGGAACACCCACCCCATATTGTCTTAATAGTTCAGCGGAACGGTATTCGTGGATGGATAGGAATCTCTTTTGGAGAAGAGATGGATTGACTGATTTCTTTAGAGTTGCTCTTAACATTGTTGTGTGGTGTTTGTTTAACAGGTACTTTTTCAAGCAAGCTAATTGTTGTTGACAGTTGTTCTTGTTGTTGTTAATTCGACGGGGGGAGACTTTTGTCTTTATATGGGATGTGAAAATTGGAAAAATGTAACCACACCACCAATTTGATTTTTGGATTTTTGGATTTTGACGTTCTGGGTTTTTTGTTAGGCCGGAGAACGGTAGGCGGGCCAGTCTGGCGTTTAGGCGGAGAGCTTTTTGTTTCTAGGCAGGGAGCGGTAGGGGAACAGCAGGAGCCAGCACTAGCAGGGTGGAGACTCGAGAGTGGGATGCGTTGGGCAGAGGTACAAGATCTGTGTGGGTTCTCCATTGCAATACAGCACAAACATGAAAGGTGTTGTGTGGGCAATGAGCATATCAAGTCGAATGGACCATGGCATGAGCTAAACTCCTTGACGGGTGCTGGCCAGTGAGTGGATAAGATTGACACTTTACTATGGTGTGATTGGGGGTGTCCAGCTAATATTAATGGAGTCTGGTAGTTTTGCCTGGAGTGGAATATTATTAACAGGATGTACCTCTTTTCAAACTGAGATTGATTGATATATACTACAGTATACAGAACAGCTTGTTAGCTGGCTAACAGCTATAGCAAATCCCTCGACTCAACTTATCCAGGTTTTTTATGAGCCCTGTGATCCGGTATTTGCCTATTGTGCTCTCTCTGGATAACATTGTGGCAATTGCTGTCAATTTGTTCCTATTTCTCCCACTCAAGAGCTGGAATGGTTAAAGGTTCAACCTACAATATTGGATAAATTTATCGATTGATGTTCTATATCTGTTAATTAATGTAGAGTATCAATTGAATTGCACTGCTGCTGGTAATTGCGTCAATTGCTTCGTTGTATGTCACTATTTGATCAATTTCCTTCAAGAGAGTAATTTGAGCTTGAGAGCACAAATTGGATCCGCATCTTCAGTGAGCTACATCATGGTCCTTCCGGATACTCATAACTATTGCAGAGCTACCTAGCTTCTGACAATGAAATCTCTGTCCATTTCATATCTAAAATAGGGGGTCGGATCATCGTAACCGTTCACGTTCCCAGATCTTATTGATTAAACAATGAAGAGACATTGAAATCTGATCTGCTCATAGTATCGTCCCCATTTTACCGCTAAATTACCCCTATGAGTTACTCCCATTGGAACATACAGTGGTGAATGGTGATTGTGTTCTCTGAAGCTCTGACACTTGTGCTAGAACTAACTCATTATCTAGGCATTGCGACCTGGAGTGTGAAGTCAGAAGCTTATATATTCCGCTTTCACTACAATACTTTATGGTGCGTGCACATAGCAGAATTAAACCGGAAATCGCAGGTCGGATTGTCCATTTTGGGAAATTGTGTAAAATTTGCTATTGTGATATATCGAAACAAGTTATTGAGAGATCTTGAGATACAATACTGATTATCTGTATAGGATTGGTCATTATATTCGAATGATTATTACGCAATAAACACTGATTAGACATTAGGATTGTCTCTAAAGCTTTCTCTTCAAGTAATCTGCAGCTTTGATGAAAAGGTCCCTATCGAATTCTTCTCGATTTTAATCTTGAACTCAACCTGCTTGTGCCGCTGCTGGTTCTGTTCTCATTTGAGCTTGAGTCGCTTGTCTCATTACCTGAGGCGTCTAACCCTCTTTTTCTAGAGGAATCTAAGAATGTAAGATTGTCCATCATCAGACTATCCACCAGATTAGTCTTCTTCTTTCTCGGCTTCTTTACTGTAGGTTTCAAATCAGTCTTTATGGTGCCCTTGTCATTGTTCAGCCTTCTATTCTTAGATAAGCCTTCAATCTCATCTTCGTCTTCTTCCTCATCATCATCATCATCTTCATCTTCGCCACTGTTTTCGTTATTCGAGCTGGTCCCACTACCATTACTCCCACGACCACTTGGTAATTCATCAACCCTCTTGTTTTGTTTCTTCTTTAGTTGTCTCTTTTTTGAATCAAGCAACTTGTATAACTTTCTCCATTCTCTTAAATGAGATATGATATCTTTGGATTGTTGATAAAACTTGATCTCACCGTCTTGGTTTATACCAGATTTAGATCCATAGTTCCGTATATCATTTAATATGTCTGCTGGTTTGTCTATTATAATATCAACTTCTTTGGCATCACCAAACTGTTTGAGATGTGTGTACTTTGTCGCTATCATGTAATTCTTGGTATGTGGAGTGGCGGCAGACATGCTATGGTTCACTTTTTTACTGACGCTTGGTTTACTTATAGTTTGTTGTGGTGTTGTGTGGATTGTTGTCGCTGTTGTTTTGTTGAGAATGGTGTCACTTGGAGAGGTATCCGTTGCAGATGTGTTGGAGTTGGAAGTTGCTGGAGTTTTGTACTTGAACGAAACTGTTCTTGTTTCTATAACACCAGACATAAAAGTTATGGAATGATCTTATGACTAGGGTTTCTTGAGTGAGCAGGTATTTTGTATCTGTAAGTATTAATGTTTTGTTGCAAAGAAGATATAAATCGAAATACAAAAAATCAAAATCAAGGAAATAATTGAGAAAAACCGGGATGTGCTCGCTGCTTTGAATTTGTGGTGGGATGCAGCTTGAATGTTTCTGTGTTTCTGTTATACAAGTGTGAATATGGGTAAGCAGACTTGCTCAGAGTATCCAATTATAGCGTGCTCTTCTCAACGCAAAAAATCAGCTTGCACCAAATTGAACCCTTTCGAAACAGGAAACGCTGTTTATAAACTCGGAAAGGCCTTGGATCTCTGTTTTTTTTTCGCTTAGATACAGTTAATTATATTTACAGGCAGAACATCAACCTAAGATGGAAATGTCTTAAGCGGTTTGCAGACGTTGGTATATCTATACTGATCCATCTGATGCTGTGATGCTTACACTAATTATATAACTCTTCCTAAAGGTCATCAAATCTGCGGATACCTTGTTCATGTTTCTGCAAGTTACGGATTTGTTTGGCGTTTAATTTTGGCTTTGGTAGGTCTTTGGTCTTTTTCGACTTCTTCTTAACTGGCTCTTCGACTTCTTGCTCCTTTTCTGGTTCTGATTCTGATCCACTATCTTCTGGAAGCTCCTTTTGTTGTTTGTGTTTCTTTGTTTTACTCACCAAAACTTTTTCTTCATCTTCCTCGATTTCCACTTCTGATTCTGATTCTATCTCTGAGTGTGGGTCTGAATCGCTTGATTGCTGGCCTTCAGCTTCAACATCAGATATATCAGACTCTGATCCAATATCTTCCCATCCATCCTCATCATCTTCTTTGGCTGCACCTTCAGCATCTTCGTCACTGCTCTGGTCATCATCTTCCTCTTCCTCATCACTCGATGTCATGTCCTCAGAGAATTCTTCATTTTCACTAGCGTCGTCATCATTACCAACATTCCATAATTTCAATCTCTCCATACCTGCACTAATGAGTCTATATTCACAGTCGATATCTAAAAGACTGACTTCATCACTCTTGGAATGAATCATAGTTTCCACTACTTGGCCTCTCTTGTAGTTAATCTTAGTGATTGTACCATTTGAACAACCAGCATAACAACAATCATCATCTTGCAATGTACTAATGACACAATCAATACTATCATCTTTAGATATTTTCACACGTGATAATTGATCCGCATAATTATTCTTAGCAGGTTTCCAAATAGTGGCAATACCTTCAGACATACCACAAACGGCTGTAGTACAATCTGGTAAATCAACATAACAACATGATAACATTTCATCTTCCTGATTTTCAGAAGTTGTAATAGGTGCTGGCTTTCTAATATCAAATAAGGACACAGTTGTTGAACCAACTGATAAAAATTGATATGCAGACTTGACTTGTTGGACAATGTCATTAATAGAATCTTCATGAACTCCACTGATAAAATTAGTTTCTTCTAATGATACTGAATTCAACACTCTAACATCCCCAACTTCATCTCCAACAATTACAAAATCACGAGTTTGTGATTTGATTATCTTTGTAGGGTGTGCATCTGATACAATTGATGTCTTCTTGATGACTTTCCCAGTCTCGGTGCTTGCCTTCTTCAACACGTTGTCTGTACCAATTGTATAGATATCCTCACCAGTAGCACTATCAAAACACATTGATCTAATACTACCTTTATGTCTCTTTGTCTTCCATTTGATTGTAAGACAGCCTTCAATATCTTCACCATCTTCAATCTGATCTTTGGAAATATTCAACATTCTCCATAGTTTCTTCTTCTTCTTCTTTTCAGCCTCTTCAGTTTCATTTTCCAAATTTGATTCCTTTCTTTGTCTTTCCAAAAATTTGGTCAATTTTGATGGATTGTATTCCAACATCATGAGGTAACCAGTGGCAAATCCCAATGCCAAATATGGTTTTGAGGGATGTGCTACCATAGCGAATAATGGATCTTGGAACTTCAATTCCAGCAATGGTTCAGCTCTCGAGATCAAGATCTCAGATACTTGTGAGGATTTCTTGCTGTTCTTCTTCTTGGCCATCTTTCTATTATCAAATAAAGCTGTTTAGTAAATAGTAATGGTGCAAAACTATTAAGATCAAAAGATAGATGT
This sequence comes from Ruyongia ponderosae, assembly GCA_030582235.1. Taxonomy (NCBI): domain Eukaryota; kingdom Fungi; phylum Ascomycota; class Saccharomycetes; order Phaffomycetales; family Wickerhamomycetaceae; genus Ruyongia; species Ruyongia ponderosae. The sequence continues at coordinate 70,652 of JAKTWV010000046.1, read as the reverse complement.
GCCATCTCATTCAACTACTTTTGAAGATATTTCAGAAAATTTTCAGAATTGGGAATGCGCACGACTTTGAGTCTGAACTACTCGAACTACTACAATAGTGATTTGAATTGAATAGCATTAGTCATTATATTTTACATCCAGTCTTTATCCATCTGTTCTCTTTGTAATATCTTGTACTAGATCTGTTAATTCTGGGAATTCACCAATGATTTTTTTACCAAGAATGTCACGTAAATCCTTCATTGCCAGCATCTTGCCTCTCAGGTATTGATTTGACTTCTTTGTAGCTTCAACAAACTCTCTTGTGTAAACATCTGGATTTCTACCTTCTTCAATATATTGCAGTACATCCAACGGAATAGGTACATGATCTAGTATTTCGTTAGGTTGATTCAAAGATTTGAGTGTCTCAATTGTTTTGTTCAAGTTCAGTCCCAACCCATCTTGCGACCGCTCAGTCCCTTCAAAGTCATGAACTATGATTCCCAGCGTTACAAATGACTCTATAAGTTGTGCTAGTGTATCCGTTGTCTTGGATAATTCAAACTCTATATCTCTAGCAGATGTCATGTCTTGTGTGGTGATGATTATGCTGGTGATTATGCTGTTTAAGTTTGAGGAGGGTGTGTTTTTTTTTATTTTCCTCTGAATACTAACTGATTGAAAAGGATGAAGAATGAGATCAAAATTTGACAACATCGAAGCCTTTCTGACATTCAATGGAGAAATATATTGGTTAAATACCAAAATGCTGTGAGATTGGCAAGTCTATAATCTTCCTAACCAATAAGTTTCTAACTCTTTGCAAAATTCCCTCTCACTTCGGGATATGTTTCCAATAGATAACATGTCTTTTGTATCTGTTTTCCCTGTGAAATCGGGATTGCATAGTTATCGCCTCTTTGCACTTGTGAACGACCAAAAGAAAAAAAAAAAAATTCCACAAAAAAAAAATGGAAAACTCTCCTTAAAAATTCCAACTCTATACGTGTAAACAACCCAACTTCAACAATCAAGATTCGTCTCACCTCAGCAACAAAGTACGTATATCACCAGAGTCACTCTACCGGTTAATGCATTGCCTCTTTCTCGTTCAATGCTCAAGTCGCTTCATCAACCATGGCCTGTTGCTATCATAGATTATCAGGGGATCAAGAATGCTTTGTTTTGTTTTCTATATGCGATCGTTTGCCCTCCTAAACTTTCAATGTTTGAGGATCTCTCTACACACCATACTCAAGGATTTATTAGGATTGGCTATTCCAGCAAAGGTTTCAGAGTTTACACTGTCAAATCTACAAGTTTATCTATTGAATGCTGTCGGCTTTGGCTTGAGATCTCTCCCCTTCTGCTTGTGATATTTTTGGGTTTTGATTTTTTTTTTTTGATTTTGTGATCTGGCTTTTTTGGAAACTAGTCCTTGAAACAAACTACTAAAAAATAAAGCTGTATATTTGAGATATCCTGAGATAGCAAAGAAGCACAGAGAGAGAGGTTAACTTTAAGTTGTAGAGTATGGATCTTTTGTTATCCATTTCAATGACTGAATCAGTTTACTAACCTTTTTTTCTCTCCCCTTTTAGTCTTTGTTACATTACTTTTATTTTTGTTTCCTTTATCATTCAAAAAGAACTGGGTTTCCATTAATACTTCATACTCATTTCATACAAATAGATTCCCTTCTTTTGATTAATCAATTCATTTATTGTTAAACTAGATATAAAATCCTCATTTTAATTATATTCATTCACAACGTCAAAAATGTCACAAGCACAAACAGATATCAGAAGAAAACTAGTCATTGTCGGTGATGGTGCCTGTGGTAAAACTTGTTTGTTGATTGTTTTCTCAAAGGGTACTTTCCCAGATATCTATGTCCCAACTGTCTTTGACAACTATGTTGCTGACGTTGATTTAGATGGTCGTAGAGTTGAATTGGCCTTATGGGATACTGCTGGTCAAGAAGATTACGATAGATTAAGACCATTATCTTACCCAGACACTAATGTTGTTTTGATCTGTTTCTCAGTTGATTTACCAGAATCATTATCAAACGTCCAAGAAAAGTGGATCTCTGAAGTTTTACATTTCTGTCATGGTGTTCCAATCATCTTAGTTGGTTGTAAGGTTGATTTAAGAGATGATGCTGTTGTTTTACAAAAGCTGAGAGATGAAGGTCTGACCCCAGTCTCAGCTGCTGAAGGTGAAGCTGTTGCCGATAAGATTGGTGCCATCAAGTATATTGAATGTTCAGCCAAGAAGAACTTCAATGTGGAAGAAGTTTTCAAAACCGCCACTAGAGCCTCCTTAATGGGTAAAGAAAAGAAAGTTAAGCCAAAGAAGAGTGGTAAGAGTAAGAAGTGTACTATCTTATAGATTGATTAACTTTTACAATTCCCAATCCAATTATATCATCTGTTCTTCTGTTTTTCTTTGTTCCAGTCAAATCCATCATTTTTTATCAACATTAAGTTCTTTTTTATTGACATGTCACATGGATGCCTTATTAACTAATTGATCATATAATTAATCTTTGATTGGTACTAGTATACTGTTATTGTTGGCATTGTTAAAACTGTCTGTCATTGGAAATTTTCTTTTATTATTATTGTTAATTTATTTTTGTTGGCATTCTATGATGATAGTAAAGACAATTTTTTTTTTTTCGCTAGATTCAATTAAGATCTGATGGTCAACATTTTCTACCACCTCCCTCAATTTTTCCTCCTCTTACTTCATTTAGTTCTGAATGACTTTCTTTTGTGTGTTTTTTGTCTTTTATTTTTTGATATAAATTTGAGTGATGTATGAAAACTTTGAATTTTAAAATTCCAGGATGATAATTATTTATTCATGGATACAATATTGCATTCATAGTCACTCTTTTATTATACATATAACTAACTACTAATAATATCATTGGGTTTATCATGTGTGCACGTGTGTGTGTGTGTGTGTTTTTTTCATTTCTTGTAGAATTAATTCTTTGATGAAATTTATTTCATATATATTTCATTTGCCGGATGATTCGTATAATAATGAGTATTTGTACCTTTCTTTTATACTTTTATCCAGCTTTATTTTCGTGATAATTTATTTAAGGACTCCAGTACTTCTTGAAGTAGATACGTAACTACTAACTAGATAGAAGCTAGAATATCAAAATGACTAATTTGGTATTTGGGGGGATTACGCAACTAGTTGCTATTCCTGAATCCCATATGGATGCATTCAATATATATATGAGTACATATTGGGCATTGGGTACATTATAGCATTATAGCTGATGAGCAATCTGTAGTGCTGTAATTACTTGTAAGAATTTTTAAATAGATTATAGAACAATCATCATCCAACATCCAAGTTCCAACCACGTAAATGTTACAGTTGCAGTACAATGTTCAGGACATGTAGAGATTTAAGGGGTTCGGTAATTGAGATTGGAGTTTCGTGTATAGACTTTAGTTGTATAATGTATTGTGTATTTCCCGTATTATGTATACCTTGTAATATTCGTGGATAATTCTGGGATATGAATTTGGAAATCATTGTTATTTGATCCTTTGATCCTGACACTGAAGATGCTTGAACGGCTAATCAAAGTGATATTATCTGCTGGCCGAATAGGGAATAGGGTTTATCATTAAAACGAGGAACCAAACTGTCAAACTGATCTCGATTGTTCGATTGTTCGATTGTTGATATTGTCAATGTTGAATCTTGATGTTTTCATGCTTCTATGAAATTACTGGCCAATGGCCATCTGCATCTATGATCTGACGATCGATCGATCGTATAAGTATTAAGTATTGGAGACTTTTGGAGTAGGCTGTAGGCAAAAAGTGGGAAATACGAATACTTGGAAGTTGGATCTGTTCGGTGAATCAGTTGATGTTCAGTTGTTCAGTGAATCAGTGGTAACTTGTTTGGGTCTCAGTGGATCTGTGGAGACTGTGGAGACTGTTCTGTTGTTCTGTTCATGCTGGTGTTGGTATGTTGGTATGTTGGTATGTTGGTATGTTCAATCAACAATGTCTTTGTTCCCGATAGTTATCCAGTAACTCCTATTATAAATTATCATATGCCAACGATCAATACGAAGGGGCAAGTAAGAGTTGACTAGTACCTGATACCTGATACCGTGGTAGTCAACAGTCAACACTGAACAGGTCAACAGGTTCAGCACACGGCACACCTGCTCAGTGCTCATATGCTGCTGTTCGGTGATCAGTAGGTACTAGGAGTCTAGGGACGTCCCTAATTCTAAAGTGCTTTATTGTTCAATGTGGTGGTGCTGGAACATGGTCAGACTCTCCCCAGATTATTGATATTGATGTGTTGATGTTGATGTTGATATTGATATTGATGTTGATGTTGTTATTGTTATTGCAGTTAGTAGTTACTTCCTGAATGTTTGAATTTGAAGATATCCCTTGCTGTTTGGAGTTTGTGAGACTTGACTCCCTGTTGATGATTGTGTCGGGAGTGTGAGGTAGTATTTGGATTAATACTTTAACTCAGTCAGAACTCAGGATATCAGGATATCAATGAACGATGGACGATGGACGATGATGAGTTTATGAATTGATCTTGAGTCAAGATATCAGGATAATCTCTAGTCAACTGTGAGTCGTGAGTCATGATGTCTTTGAGTTATATTGTGTCAGTTAGTTGAATCATGGTTCTTCTTGTTATTTTATAATCTCCACAATATGTGTAAGTTGATTCTAAAACGTTTGCAGCAGATAACCTCCTTATATCTATATTTTACTAGAACATTAAATATATAAGAATTGAGCATTACTCGTGGTGTTCCGTGTAAATAATTATTTGATCAAACAACGCAAACAACAACATATATATAATATCACAAATTACAATGTTGACCTCAAAACTATCAATGCTTGTATCAATGCTTCAATGGCAGGCAATTTGAAACCATAAAGTGATTACAAAAAGCCTTTGTAGTTTGTACTTTGTAGTTATTAATGTTTAGTGTACACTGTAAATTAATGAACTGAAGACTCTAGTCTCTAATATCTTTATAGGGTTTATGAGCTGTCAAATATGTCAAGGCATGGACCATGGTTGGATTATTATTAGAATGTTTTAAGCTGTTCGATCGGCTTGTTAGTTTGACGTAAATGAATGATAATTTATGAGACTCTTCCAGGTTCCTTTTGATTTATTGATCCTTCTTTTCAAGACAGCGAATATTCTTTTGATCTATTTATTACATGATTACTACATGCCCATTGCCTTTACTTTATTTTCTTCTGCCTTGATGATCGACTAATCGATTAATATATTCTTTCTCTATCGCACTTTATTTGTTAGACCATTTTGATAGGTGAAGCGGTAATATATTGATTTCCCTGGGTTATTCAAAAATGATCAAGAGACATAATGTGATCATGCCATATTCAATGAGGCATGGGTATAGGGTATAAGGTATAGGCTTCTAAGTTCTATGATACCTTTAATGAAGGAATATAAATAGACCCCAGAGCGCCAGGAATTCAAAATCATGATATATTTATGATTTGAGTATTTTGTGTTTTATAATGCTGGTCTTACCAGTCAACCTTAATTTACGCTCATCCTTCAACAAATTATAATTGAATGATTCTCCTAATTAATATAATTGATCAAATGCAAAATGTAGCTATTCAAAAGCCAGAACGCCAGAACCATGAAGTGGATGAAAGCTATATGAAAATAGACATTTGTAGGCATTATATAATGGTTTTGCAAGTTATCCATGTTGCGGATTCGATAACTTTTGATATTTCAACAAACCTCGAAATTCCACAGTACCTACCCTTTACATTGAGATTGTGTGAAAATTCGACAAATTGAATTTATAATATTAACGTGAATATAAGAACAGGGTGTAATAGATTATATATGAAAAGGATTTGGGAACAATGTATCTAGATTCTACAATGGCGGTTCAGTCCGACGTGCACTAGATAGCAAGAGAGATAGTAATTCTGGCTGTTTGTGCAATTTGTTCAATTTGTTTGTTTGTTTGGTCAAGAGTCAAGACAGATTAGATTGAGCTTGGGCTGCCCAAGCTCCAGGCTCCAGGCTCGAGCTGAGTAGGCGGCTAGGCTCAGTGCTGCCTAGTCTCAGGTACTGTCAAGCGCGCACAGAAGTTTTTAGGCGGGTCCCCCAACCGGTTTTGAAAGGCAGATCTCTGCAAATCACAGACCAACGAAGCTGGGAAGGGAACAGGAATCCAGGAGACAAAGGCTTCTCAGGCTTTGTGGGAAAAGTTGTCGGTTGTCGAGCTGGTTGCACTATTCATGGTCAGGCTGTCAGGCTTCAGGCTGCTTCCAAATTGTTGTACTTATTGTAATTTGTAATTTGTAATTTGTAATTTGTAATTTGTGTGTCGACTGTCTGTAATGAATTATATCTGGTGTTTGGGCCAACGTCTGTTCTGACAGGCTTCTCACTGCTCACAGCTCAGGCTTCTCAGACTTCTTTGAGGCTCCCGAATTATTTCAATGTTGTGTGTTTCTGTGTTTCTGTGTTTCTGACATCTGTGCTGGTGGACAGTGTCTGCTGTGTTAAGGGTTTTGGACAGTAGTGTATAGACTATAGAAATGAGATATGGTAGTGTAGTATATCTAGCTGTACCGACTGTACTGACTGTTCACTCTCTGCCTAGAATGTGTACACCCGCACACCACAACCTGAGAGCTCCCCCTAGCTGCACCGCGCTGCACAAGAGCAGCGACGCAGCGACCCAAATCCTGAATCCTGGCCAGTGTCTTGGTTTGGAGTTTTGCAGTTTTGAAAAAATTGCAAAGGCCAAATAAATACAAAATGAAAATACAAATAAAGTCTCTGGGATTCCCTTCATACTCCAAGCTTCCTTCAAAAAAGACAACCAACAACCTCCCAAAGTTCTACCCATCAAGGTACTCCCTCATCACCCTCACCCCCTGCTAACCATCCCTCCCTTTCTTTCTCGCCCTTCTTTGTTCCCCCCTTATAATACAGTTGGCGGGTTCCCAGAGGCGTCTACTACAAAATTAACTTATCTTTGACCACCAGTTTAGTTGCAAAACTGATCACTCATCAATTCAATCTGATCCCATATTCGATTCCAAAAGACTGGTCAATCAAAACATCTTATCAATCTACATATATACCCCAGCTCTTGTCATTTATAAGTGGTTATACTGGCTTGTTTCCCATATCTCAGCATCATTTTTTTATTTATTAAGTAAGATTCTTGTTACTACTACAAAGTCAACATATAAAGAGCTATCCATATCCTGTCCACAAATTTGACTGTTCTATAGAAAATTACCATCATAATAACACTTCCTTTTTGGCAAAAATCTTTTCCAATCACTCATCAATTATTATCACCTTTGCTCTTAATCTATTAAGGCAATAGCTCAAAATTCAATAATTATGAATTCTTCAACTTCATCTCCAAAAGATGCTTCTCCTGCCTTGAATTCAAATACAACCACCACCATCACTACCACTACCACCACCACCACCAATACTAACCAATCAGCATCAATATCTCAAAGGAAAACTGCCTTTGTCTACAAATTATATCAAATGCTTTCAGATCCAAAATTATCTCAACTCATTTGGTGGTCAAGACCAAATGAGGATGATTGTGTATTTGCATTACATCCAGGTTTGGAATTCTCAAATTTATTGACTTTATATTTCAAACACTCAAACGTATCAAGTTTTGTTAGACAATTGCATATGTATGGATTTCATAAAGTCTTTGATAACAATGTTGCTATGGAAAATAATAATAATAATAATAATAACGGCACTACAACTCCTTCTACAAGTCATACAAACAACAACACAAATAACACAAATAATCATAACAGTATGAATCATGGTTATAGTACAGATGATATGATTTGGGAATTCAAACATTCGTCTGGTTATTTCAAAAAGGATGATCAAAGAAGTTTACAATTGATTAAAAGAAGATCTTCAAATAAGACTACAAATACTTTATCAAGCATAAACAATAATGAAGTCGTCACTAATGCAACCATTCCAAATCTCTCTCAACAACCTCAACATCATCTATATAACCAACAACCTCAACAGATACAGCAATATCCTCCATATTTCACTCAACAACATCAACAACAACAACAACCAATGCACATACAGCAGCAATATCAACAGCCTCAGTATCAACAGCCTCAATATCATCTCCAACAACAACAGCAACAGCAACAACAGAATTATCAGTACCCTCAAGTGATACAGCAGCAACCTCCAATGCAATTACAACAACAGCAGCAACAATATCCATACCCACCACAATCATACCCTATACAGCAGCAGCAGCAGCAGCAGCAGCAACAGCAGCAATATCCTCCACCCCCACCAGTAGAGCATCATCAATACCAACCACCACAACAAGCACAGTATATGCATCAACCACCACCACCATATCCACAACCACAGCAACAGCAGATACATCATGCTGAATCCAAGTTTTATTACCAACATCATCAAGAAGCTCAACATACACACTCTCCACCTGCTCCACCACCACCAACTGCAGTGGTGCCACCTCCACAACAGCAATTGGAGCAATTACCACCTTCACATCAATTGTTTGAGCTGGCTAATCAACAACATCAACTATCAATACAATCCAATAAGCTGCTGAATGGTGCAAGATTATCCCAGAGTGATGCCTTGAAGTTTGGTGAAACATTACCAAAGATTTCCAAATTGTTGGAAAGTCGTGCTAATTCCGTTGTGAGTGATAATGATCATGCTATTACTGGTGCTCATAGTAATACTAATGATGATAACGATAAGAGATTTTCAAGAGGACATATAAATTTTTCTGATTTTAGGGAATTACAAGACAGATTTAGAGCAAGATCAGAGTCTTATAACAGTGATCAACAACAACAACAACTACAATCACAACAATTTTCAATTCATAGACAATCTGAACCATTTTCAATACATCAACAACCACAATATCAACAACATAGACAATCTGAACCTTCTCCTTTGCAACGTCCATCTTCACAACATAATATGCCACCATTGCCATCAGCACCACAGTCGTCCTCGTCATCATCATCAGCCGCATCATCAGCATCATCATCACAGATTTATGACACTCATCAACAGATGGATGGTTCAAATGCTGTCATTAGTCACAAGTTGAGAAATCAATCCATTTGGTCAACCTCTTCCACGAATAGACAGCCATCGATATTGATTGATCCATTACATGCTCATCCTACCACTGTTGAAGAAGTGAATCATCATCCATCCCATAACCATGCCCATACTCCAACTCCACAGTTGCAGCAACATACCGACTCATTATCAGATTCTGCATTCTCCTCAAGATCAAGCTCATTAACAAGTGCTGGCGTTAACAACAACAATATCAACAATAATAACAATAATAATATCAACAGTACGAATTACAGCAAACCATATTCACAAACCAATGTTAATAATAACAACAACAACATTACGACTAACATTCGTGAATTGAGTCCTCAACAACATGCTTTGGTTTCATCTACATCAGTGTCTACATCTCCATCCATCTCATCTTCCACCTCATCATCATTGAAGCATCTGAAGAATCATAGCTTGCCACATGACACTACTACTACTACTACTACCACTACAAATGCAGCAAGCTTTACTCCAACTCCAATGCCAAGATCAACATCAACATCGAATATAATTTCCAGTATTGCCAATATTTCAGCATCATATCCTAGATCAATTCCTCTTGAATCATCATCACGTTCTAATTCTATTCCAAGTGCATTGATTAATCAATTGAGACCTTCGTTGGTGGAATACCATTACAACAACAACAACAACAACAACAATAATAATCATCATCACCATCGTCATAATCAACATGCTGTGAACAACCGCACTCAAAGCATCAGTTTAAGCGGCAGTAGTCATCAAGGCAGCAGTATTGTGACCAATAGCAGTTCACTGAGTTCTAACTCTACTGCAATGTTTTCGACTGGTGGTGGATCCATCAGTTCTGTTGATTCCATGTCCAGGGCTCCTTCATATACATATGGTTCAAAAGTTCAACTACCTCAGGAGGAAAGAATGAGAGTTGATGCACTGATTGACAATGATAGTGATGAAAAAGTTTTGAAGAAGACCAAAAGATGAGTACGATAGTACGATAGTACGATGTTTTTTTTGTTTTTGTTTTGGGGTTTGTCGAAGAGATAAATTGTGCAGCACTATATTACGCGCTATCCATGTTGTCGTTTTATGATGTTATGATCTGATAAAAGTTTTTTCTATACATACAGTTTGTCATTGAAAGCTTTGTTATCTCAATTTTATAGGTTTTTGGTTTTGTTAGTCTTGAATATTTTTAAATTTTCAATTCTGTGGTTCTAAGTTTTGACCAGGTTGTTAATACTTTCTATATTAGTTTGTTCTCGTTTTTAATGTCAACTTTATCCAGATGATTACCTTGTCCAGTGTGTAGCAATTTGCAAATAACATGTCATGAATCATCATCTCATCGCTGTCTAGTCCCGAGTCTCTACTATTTAGTCTCTAGTCTCTAGTCCCGAGTCCCATTCCCATATGTTATGCACCGTTGCAGTGCAAATCGGCTGACATTTTGGTGGACGGTTGGAGCTGCGTTGCATAACGAGGAAGGGGCAGCTGCTGGGCGACGCAGGCTGGGCAGCGGGTCTGAGACTGGGACAGTCCTCCTTCTAGAATCCCCTTCTGGAAAGCTGGGCGGGCCAGGCAGGGAGGTCTCAAGTTAGGCAGGGAAGGCAGGGAAGCCAGGCAGAGAACTGGAGTCTGGGTTTACCGTTTAGCGCTGCTTTGATTGTTTAATTGTTTGGATACACCAGAAATTGAATTCCTTGCTGATATATCGAAGCTACAAGCTACAAGTTACAACTCACTACTTTTACTCTTCAACAACATCATCATCATCATCATCATCATCATCATCTACCCTCAAAATATGTCTATATTGCTATGCCTAAAAAAGCCCTAAATGCTAACGTTTCTTGATCTTCTTGTCCAGGAAACTTTCAAACTTCTTCTTACTACTAGTCTTTTCCACTATTTCCTCTTCCTCTGAGTCAGAGTTATTATTATTGCGCTTGTTGTTGATATTGATATTATTAGTACTTCTGTTGTTATTAGTATTCGCATTACTGCCCTTATTACCAGTGCCCAATTGTTGTGCTTTCTTAGATTGGTGGCTGTTTACTCGGCTTTGATCCCTTAGCTTGTTCTTCAATGAACTGAGTGCCTTACTATTGGCATTCAAAGAGACTGGTTTCTTCACCTTATTAGAATTGTTTAGTAGCACTGTGTTGATATTGGTATTCTTATGATTTACTCTGGCTTTCGTTACACCTGACTTGATATAATCCCCTATAGTCACCTCGACATCGCCATCCAACCCATTATTGCTTGAACCACCACTCAAAGAAAGACCAGAACCCGCTGCTATTATGGGTAGATTCAAAAAATCATCTTGTAAATTGTATTTTTCCTCATGGCTAACCTCAATATTAGAAGTAGGTTCATTGCTGGGACTGCTTCCAGTAAGCCAGTTATCGCTAATCATCTTATGGATATTAGATATATTCAGCTGCAGTCTGGCTTGTAATGCCTCTTTCTCCCTAATTTCTTTCACTCTGGACATGTTTCTCTATTCTTTGAGTATCTTCTGCTATGACTGATCTTAAGTTAAGTTACCAGAGCTATAATACAATAGTTACACTGTGAGCTGCTCTTCTCTATAAATTTTTTTTTCTTCACCAAAAAAAAAAAAAAAAAAAAAAAATCCACACCAAAAAAAACCAAAAAATCAAAACATTGAGACAGTCAATGTAAACAATCCAACAAAGGCGTCACAGGATAACAGCCAGGACCATCGCACCAAATCTTACTGCTTTGTTGATTACATTTTGTGTCACAATTAGTGCCATACTTGAAAGGTAATTTTGCTACACAAGGGCATACATCAACAATGCCTGATTCTGGCTATTATTTTACCGATCCAAACATCTCCAAGGATTCAAACTTCAATTACAACAATGATTCCTCCAATGCTAGCCCATCAGGGGAACTGAGTAGTGCAAGAGACTTATACTCATCATATATTGAGAACTTTGATGGTCTGAGTATGCAATCCCCTAATTCTCCCATCAGACCTCCTCATCTACCTGCTAGGCCAAGAATATCCACTGCATTTGTGAATCAACCAACAAATGATGCTGTTAATGACTTCTTAGGCCCTTTGAGTGAGTTATACTCAAGTCCAACAGCTCCAAGTCCAAGAGGACCACGTGAACTTCCCAATAGATTGGCAAACTCAAGTATAAACAACGATGATTCGCTAGAGTGGTACAGAAACGTCAGTCTTGATCATTATAACAACATCAACAGCAGCTTTATTCCTGCTTTCAACGAGTCAACTGCACAATCATCTCCAATTGTGAATAACCAGATGGATCATTCTATAGGCCATCCAGATATCTTAGTGTCTTCACCACTCAACACAACACCCATTCAAAGGATGAATACATCTCCTTCTCCAACAAGACTACACAGAAGAAACACCAGACAGACAGAATCTACAATTGCAAATTTGCCAGATATACCTCAATTGAACAGTCCACATTATCTCAGAAATGAGAACTCCGCCATATATAACCTTACTTCCACCCCTAATAACAATGATGCACCAAATAGAAGCTCAACTTATCTTCTGCGAAATTCTCCTTCACCTAATAGATCTTTGACAGGTCCAAGATTGATGCCAAATAGGTATGGCTCAACTACAAGCATAAATTCAACTTCTCCAATAAGGGTACCTGAGTTTTATGATAGCCATAGAAAAAGTTGGCAGTCGGGTGAATCATATTCAGAGGATGATGGGAATGATTTTGATCATATTCAGAATTTGAACACTACGAATAATATCAATACTAGCAGCATACAATTTTCATCAACACCTCAGCAACAGCAGCAGCAGAATCATCAAATTCAATACCAATCATCTCCACAACCGCCTTTACCTTCAAGAACATTATCTACCAAACCATCTCTCGATCCATTGGCTTCAAATATTTCTGATATCAGATCACCACCTGCTTTGAGCCCCATCAATCTCTCATTTACGAATGTTAATTCTAACTCTATATTTAACTCCTCTGCTGCTAATTCACCTAAAATGTTCTCTAAAGTCAATACACTTAACAAAGAACTACCCACAACACCGACGCGCCAGTCTGCTGAATACAGATCATCCCCTACTAACTTCTCAAGGGCTAATACATTAACCGCTACCAACAAAGATTTTACAACCAGACCAACAAGACAACCAACGACAATGAGAAGCTTTGATTTACCAACATTACCATTTTCATCCACGTCATTACAGAAGAATCATTTCAAAAGTTGTGACATCAAATATCTTTCCAGCATCTTTAGTTGGTCAATTCAACTGAAAAATACTTGGTCAGAGGGCTTGATTATTTCACTTGAAGAATATAAAAAATCTTTGGAGAAACTTATTAGATTCAAGAAACCAAATCTTCACTCATTTTCAATATCAGATTTCACAAATGCAGTGTTGAAATCTTTAGATGAACAGAATGCCATCTACGTCAATGACAAAGGCATCATTTCACTCTTGGAGGATATCAACCCAACTGGTGTCTTTGTCCAATTTACTTACTGCTATTCAGATCATTCTGATTTGCCATATGAATGTATATCACCAAGATGCCCATCAAGTACAACTGCCTTATCAAATCAGCCTTCCATAACGTCTTCAACATCATCTACTGTGATATCGGGGTTCACCAGCATACCAACACCGGTGAAGCAAAAGACAAAATCTCCTAAATTTGATATTGACCCTAATAGTGCAACTTTTGAGAAGTTCTCTGATATCGGGGAATGGTCAGATTACTGGTGTTTAACCCTGAAAGATCGTACTGAAATCGGTGATAATGAGGTCAAGAAACAGAGTCATATATTTGAGTTTATAAGACAACAACAGCGTATCATTAGGCTGGCTGAAGTTCAGCTGGTTGAGTATGGTCAGTCTTTTAGAGACACAAGACCTCCAATATTGCATAACGTGACCAAATTCTATGAAGAAGCATTTAATTCTGTCAGACCCTTGATGGAGCTTCATGAGGAATTCTTATTGAAGCCATTGTTCATCAAAATTCAAACTCAGGGCAAATTTATCAATGGACTTGGGGAAATTTTGCTGACATGGTACGAGCATACCAAGCAAGCATATTTCACTTATGCAGAAAAAATGGGAAATGTTCGTGAGGTTATCAAATTTGAAAAGAGTTTAGGAGAATCTTCAAGACTGATTAGATGGCTTAGAGAAGTTGATGATAGACCTGCTGTTCGTGATTATAGTTTAAACCATGACAGAGTTTTTAGCCAAGGATTCATCGGTCATTCAATGGCTCTGTCAATGTTATTGAAGAGTATTTTGGACCGTTATAAATCAAGTGAACCAGACTATAAACCATTGAAAATGAGTATTGATAACATTGAAGCTATGAATAAGAGGATTGATGAGATCCAACATCAAGTTTTGCAACACCTTCAGTTGAACAATATCAAGGGGAGACTGGTATGGAAGAGCAGTCTGCAGGAGATTGATCTTGGTATGAATGAACCAAGGAGAAAATTGATAAAGAGAGATAGTGTTATCAGGAAACGAGATGTATGGGCTACATCGCCTTCAAATACTCTGATCTTATTGGATAATTATCTGCTTATCACAGAGAAGTACAAAGAAGAAAACTTCTTCAAGATCATTGAACAACCAATTCCTATTAAGTTTTTGCAGATTATATCATACGAGGAGAAGATTAAGAGTGATGATAACAACGAATTTCGCTACATATTCAAAGTTAAATTCACTGGTCATAAGTTTTCTGCTAATTTTGTTACGGAGACCTTCGATGACCGTAAGGCATGGGTTGACGCGTTTACCAAAGCTATCGCGGCACAGCAGACCTCCAATATTCCTGGTCCCTTTAAATTGAATGTTATTACTGATGACTTTGCTTATGATGATGAACATCTAGCCAGCAAGCCTCTACCTATTGAAGTCCCTGGATCGGATATTGATAATGCTATCAAAAATTTCAACTCTATAATTGAAAGACCTTTAATGTTCAGTCCACTCTTAAGTCATTGCACAGTTCATCATAAGAATAGACATTATCATTGTCTTGGGCTAGGATATGGGTTATATATGAAGGATGTTTTCAGTAAGGATGCTGCATGGAAGAGAGTACTGGAGCTGAAATCAATAACGCAGATCGAACAAATGCAAGGACATTTGATTGTTTTATCAAACAAAATTATTTATGATGTGAATATCACCAATTTGGTTCAAAACGTTTATTGGGGATCGAATGATCCTGCCAACACAGATCTGGAGAGATTAGGGTCAGGCGTGTCATTCTTCAAAATAGGTATTATTGAAAAGGTAAAGTCTATCTTCTTCATCAAAAATAACACTTATCCTTCCTCATCATCCAAGATCAAGATGTTTAGATTTTCACCAGATTCCGAGACAACGTTCAAGCTTTATAAGAGATGGGAGTTTAGCTTTGAGTTAAGCAATCTCACCTTGTTCAGTAGTTTGATTATAATTGAACACTCCAAGGGATTTGAGATCTTGTCATTCAATGTCCAAGAGACCCAACTATTACCCAAGACGATAACTGAAGATTTTAACTATAAGAGACCTGTTAACCAGATTGAGGCATGCAGAAAGAGTCTCACAGGAACCAATAGGCCCAAGCCGCTACTAATGATTAAAATTGAGAGAAGAGGAGAGTTCTGTTTGATATATGAAACCTTCGCTATAGTAATGGATAGTACCGCTCAACTTACCTTGAAGTCATTGATTCTGCCGTTCAATATCAAAGCACAGAAGATATGCTACAAGGATAATCATTTGATCCTTATAGGTAATGATATCATTGAAGTTTATAACTTGGAGTATAACACTGCATTCCTGAACACCGAGCCAATTCAAATCTTGAATTTTGAGAACGTTGTTTTGTTGGATGACATTGGATTAGTGTTTGCGGTTCAGCACCCTACGTTGAAGGGTAGACAGCTTGTTCTGAGACTAGATAGGATGTTTTGAAATCAGTACTTAAAAACGAAATAACAACATTGGACTCTTGCATCAAAAACTGTAGGTTCACAAACTACGTACTTGTCAATTAAATCTAATATATCTAGCTCTTGAAGTGGTATGTTAATTAAGCTATGCAAAACACTCTATATGTTATACGTAAAACACAATCTATTATATCATGGCTCTCAAATATGAACATGTCGCTCACACACTAGTTACTAAATGAGTTCTGTCTGCTATTTACCGGTATCGATATCTTGGATTGTCTTGAGTTTATTGGACTGATTTCGCTCATAGACTCCAAGGTACCAATACTTGAAGCACTATTCAATCTGAACCTCTTCATCAAATTGTTCATATCCATTATTGATTTTGCAACTTCAATCTTGAAAAGGCTGATTTGGTATGATTGCCAGATTCCTAGTTGAACAGTTTGATCATCATAAAGAGCTTCTGCAGAATCTGGTGCTGGTTTGGCTCTCGAAGACCAGATATCTTTGAATGAAATTGATGAATTTCTCTTACTAAACCAGTTAGAAGAAGAGTTCAGTAAGTTTTGATTCGAGGAATAAATATCTAACCATAATAAACTTTCGTACCATCCCAATGACAAACTAGTCCAGTTGAATTTGAGATATTCAAACGGTAAAAAGTATTCAATTGAAGTAAATCCAATAATGCTTGAGCCAAATTCTTTGAAATTCTCAATATTGACCAGTATCTCAAGAGTTTCAGATTTGTTACTGAAGTCTGGATTCAGCTCTCTTTTGAATAATTCAATTATCTTTATGAGAGTCAAGAGTGGCTGGAACCCTGTCCATAATGATTTCGAGTCCATCGATAACTTTCCTTTGGCCTTTTTGGACATACCAATTGGAGGTTTAGGCCTCAAACTCAACCAAATGTCTTTCTCAAGTCCACTGGTATCAACGCTGTCATCATTTATGCTTGTCGTTTGACTCAAAGTGTAGTTACTATTAGTATCTCCAGTCTGAGGAATTGTTGGTTCAATCAATAAATCAATCATTGAGTCATTATTTTCAATATCGGCATTCTCTGATTCATCAATCTCCTGTATATTCTCCAGATGTGTTACGTTGTTATTGTTGTTTCCAGCACCACTGCTGCTATTATTGCTATTAGAATTACTCTTTGAACGGTCATCAGATTCCAGACTGTTGATGTTATCTCTCAAGTTAATCAATATTTGCTCATGCTTCAATAAAACGTATAGCAAAGTTCTAGATTCTTTGTGAAATTTGACCACTGAGTGGTTTAATGCCTTGATTAAAAGAGTTAATGGATCCATCAAATCCCTTAACATTGTTTTGAATTCACTATATTTGTTGATAACATTGAGGATGGCCAATGATGCATGGTACGACAATTTCGCGTTCGTAGAAACCACCGGTATCAAATTGTATAACAATTCGAAGTAAATAAGATCAGAGTTTATATTGATTGTATCCTCATTGAGATCCATCAAGATAGAACATAATTGGATAATCAGAAAATCTTTGATCGAGAGATTCAAAATATCATTATTTAGCTTGAAGAGTGTCGCATAATTTTGATAGACAATCGAGCTGCTAATCTGTTGATTTGATAGTTTCTTCTGAAGCTGGTCGTTGGAGGATAGATATAAGAAGAAGTAGGAAGCTATTCTTTGAATTGAGGTTGCCGACGATGTTGAATTTGGAGAAGATGAAGAAGATGAGGTTGGTGATGATAGTGATATTATGCTGGTGGTGTTGTTTTTGAATTTCATGAGGTACACTAACAGAATTATTAGCTCATTCGATTTTTTAGCATGAACATATTTGGCAATGTTTTTATTACACTGTATTAGTTCCCACAATAAAAATAAAATCTGTAAACACCATGAATCGTCATTATCGGATTTGGTAAGATAACTGAATAATGAGGAGAATAAGAAGTTAATTTCAGATTCTTTATATAACTTTCCAATATAAGATCTGATGAGGTTCTGAGGTTTTGATTGGACAATGTCAAGATCATAGAGGAATCTAACATTGGAAGTTGGTAATGGATAAATGATCATGATATTCAACAATTGTAATGAGTAAGTGATTGTTAACTTTCTAACCAGAGCAGATTTTGATAGTTTTGATGTTGATTCATCTAGGTATTGTAAACCACTATCTTTACAAGATCTGCAAACTAAGTTTAACAAAGAGCAAATGACGGATAAAATTTTCAATTTGGAGATGTTTGATACAAGATATGTCAGAAATCTTGAACCTTTTGAGATAACAGTTTTGGGCGTTTCGGACAAGGATTCTGAGCACAAAATGATCAATAGTCTCATAATTTCCAATCTATTCAAATCTAATTTGAAGCTGGGAGAAGAGTATTTCCCAGTCAAACCAATACCAATCTCCCAGATATTCTGGATACCATCAATAGTAAAGCCTTTAACAAAGAGTAGTTCAATTAGCGAATTTATCAATTTTGATCCTAGGGGCAAATTATATTTAGGCTTGTTTATTTGAACTTCAGTTGAGCTTGGAGATGAGAACTTTTGATTAATGACAACCTTGACCGAACTGGATGATAATGTTGAGTCATTTGTGGAAGAATATGAGCCTACGGTAGGTGCTATTGATGCATCATCGCTAGTCCCAATATCTTGGTTGTTGTCTTGCGCCTCCGTGCCTTCATTCTTGATGGAAGCAAGTGATATTTTAGAAGGATCATAGTCGTCTGGGGATTGTGATATGTTCCAAAAGAGGCCTGTCATGATCTCCTCGTGTTGGAAGAGCAGAGGTAGGAATTTCGACAACAATCTGATGGTATTGATAACCTGTGTTCTATCTCTGAGGTTTAGCGAGTCCTTTGACTTCTGCGTATTTTCCACCAATTTGGCAACGGTGTTCCTTATAAGAGTGATGTAGTTGAGTCTGTTGGATTCCCATATCCTTATAAGGTCATTGTTGGATATTTGGTTGTAGATTAGGTCTGCGCTGGAGCTTAGTGGTAAATTGTACAAGGACTCCCAATATTTGGGGTGGTCTGAGGGCACTGGCGCTTGCTGGGAAAGTTTGAGAATGTGTGCCTTGAACCTTGCCTTGAGGTCTGTGGACATACTTGGAACGCTGTGCTTGAGGTAGACGCTGTGGTGTGGAGATGCTGAAAGAAGTGATGAGTTCAATGGCGGATTGAAGGTTTTGCCTTTGCAAGTTTGAAATTTGGATGATTTTTTTGATTTTTTGGTTTTATCGGTTTTTTGTGTGATTCTGTCTTTTCGAGGTGGGGGATTACAACGACAATTGTTGAGTAGTTGATGCTTTTGTGCTTCTGTGATGATGATAGGGGATAATAATACCCACTGGCAGTAGATGCCAAAGTAGAATTGACACACGCAAGTATTTAAACAATTTTCACGTCGGTAACGATCACTTGTCAAATCTTGAAAATCAGATGGTGAATATTGATATGACAGGCAACTGACAATCAGCCCCAGGCTACAACTACGTCATTTGTTATGGATCTTGGTTTTATTCAAAGAGCGCACTAGAGAATGTATAATTGATAGTATATAAGAATTGAATGAAACCAAAAAACAGACAGAACGGTTATGGCCAGGAAATAAAAGTAGTAGTAGTAGTAATAATAGTAGTGATAATAAATAAAAAAAAGTGTGATAACCAGTCATAAACTTCGTAAGTGATAATAATGTGAATAATTCAGGAATAAAAGCGTTCCTCCTTATTTGGAGCATATTTATAGGAGTCTTCCACTACCATCCTTGCTCTAGCTCATCAAAGCTTCTTTTGTTCGCACTTTGAAGACTGGTTCCCAAGCTCTTGGATAGTTCTGTTTCGTTGATTTGCAGCAATCTTGAGTCCAAGTTCTCTTCCCATTCATCAACATTTGAGCATGAAGTTGTTGTTTGACTCAACATTGGAACAGTGATATTGGCTGGGAGTTGTTGTCTGCTGAATGATGGTACTGTGTTGCATGGTAATGATGGAGTTGGATGGTTTTGATATCCGTTGCCCACGTAGTATCTGGCCTTAATACTCGATTGTCTGATGGAGTCGGCATAGATTGATTCGCTAGCAGGCGGTTGCTGGATAGCAGAGCTTTGGGTTCTTTTGAAAGACATCTTGTATTAGAGATATAGCTGAACGGTCAAAGTGATAACAATATGCACTAAATGGGCAGTCCTTTGATAGATAGTTCGCGCAAGGAGGTAGGTTTCTATGTAGATGAGAGAATTTTTTTTGATTTTTTTTTGTGTTTTTTATTTTCCCCAAAAGGGAAACTGACTGCCTAGGCGGGTCTCTGCCTAGAGCTTGGGCTCACCAGCTCACAGAGCGAGCCTAGAGCAAATTCTTGTAGGCAGAACAGTTTCATGCAATATGCACGGACAGACGCGTCGTTCATAGTCGTTCATATTTCAACTTCAATACTAAATTGTTACTTTGATCCCCAGATTCTCAGCAGCGAACGTCTCCAGTATCGACAGTTAGGTGATAACGGTCAATGCTATCTAATATCTAAACACACTACATAGTTCAACCTAGTCAAGGCTCTTAAGGGCATTGGAATGAAGTGCCCAGATACTTAATCAAATATTACCAAGTTCAGACCTTTAAGATCTATAAGTCATATCCAATACCGAAGTTGAGCTATATTTTAATGTTTTCATTACTTTGCACAATATTTTGATAATACCTTGATCATACCGGCCTTCAGATCAGTCAAATATATATATAACTGATGAAGTGTGAAGAACAGCTTGGGTTGCACATATCTCCTACTAGTGCACTAAATATGAAAATCGCAGAGCATTTCAAGTAAGAACGTATGTGAAATCGCCAACAGTATGCCTAAATATGATCTACAAGTTACAACCAGGCTGTTGGTATACTAATAATAGTAACTGGTGATATGATTATGAGTTCTCCAATATGAATCATGAAGTTAAGTTCATTAACAACAAGTATCTGGATAGAATAAGCATCACTTCCACGTCTTTGAGATCATGACTAGTGTCATTCTTCCCTTTGAAAGAGGCACTAGTTTGACACTAAGCTTGATATAGACAACAATAGCTCAACCATACTATTAATACTATCCACCACTGCCTCCCTACCATCTTCATGATTCATGTTGCAAAGCTCAAGTACGCTGGATCAAACAGAAGCGCTCTAATTTTAATTTTGGCGTGCACCGACCGATTTCGAAATGGCTGGCTCTAAAATTAGACAAGCACAGCTTTTGCCAAACCAACAGCGATGGGCCATGGCACATTGATTATTAGGCCAAATCATTAGTCTCTATATATAGGGTACAGCATCTCCCAGTACTCACTTTGAACATAACTTTTGCTCTTCTTCACAAATTTACTGACAAGGTTGCAATATCACAGTTCTTATCTTTTAGATCAAACGAGAACCTATTGTACCGATAGACAAACAAACAATAACTTCATTATTCATACATTTTTGAAGCATATTGATCAATAACAAATACAAACAGACAAATCAACACAGAGAACAACAAAAAACTACATTACACATACAATGGTCTCCTGCTTCAGATTTTGCTTTGTGCTAATACCACTAATATTCTCAATAGCCTCAGTCATCTTAGCTGCTTTGGCATGTGCTGGTACAACAAAGGCTGCTCAACCAGTGGAAGATATTTACTTGATCAGAATGAATCTAACGGATATTGACTTGACAACGGTGCTACCTGATTTATCTGTCTCTGTTTCTGCCTCTGACTTAGGTTTGAGTGATATTTATACCGTTGGTCTATGGGGTTATTGTGCTGGTAGTATTTCTGATGATAAGATGGATGCCACTTATTGTTCCAATCCAACTCCAATGTATGAATTCAATCCAGTTACAATCTTATTAGATCAATTCAACTCTACTTCAAGTTCTTATGATATCACTGAAAGCGATATTTCATTACCAACATCAGTCGAAGATTATATCAAAACTGCCAAAATTGTTTCAAAAATCATCTTTATTACAACAATAGTTGGTGCTGCTTGTCAGTTTGTTGTCTTTGTCTTTACATTCTTTTCATTCTGTTCTCATATCATCAGTTGTATCTCAATGTTTTTTGCCATTATCGGTTCATTTGCTTTAATAATTGCTGCTGGTGCCGCAACAGGTACATACTTATTGGTTAAGAAATATTTCAATGCCGCTGTATCAGATTATGGTATCTCAGTCTCATTAGATAACTATCATTACTATGGTTTGATTTGGGCTGCTGCTGCCGCTGCCATTTTAACAGCCCTCTTTAATATGTTGGCCATTTGTTGTGGTAGTACTGGTCGTAACAAGACTGTCATCATTGAAGAAAAACAACCATTCATGGCTTATGAACAAAGATCAATCTAAAGATATTCAACATTAAGCTGTTGAACCATATAATCTTCAACATTATACTTCTTACACTATCAGTTTTACTCCATTTTTTTTTTCTCCATAAACATACTACAAATCGTCAACACATGCATACATCAATTTTACTCTGTCATTCTCACTCGTTCATAACTTTTTTTCTTTTTTTCACTTTATAACAAATACAACGGTATATTATAATGCCAATCTTTTTGATTGCAGTTATATATGATATCTTCATCAAAGCTCATGGGCAGGCGTCTTCTTTAGGTCAAATATAAAACAATTTATTTTCAATTGCAACAAATGTGTAGTTACATATATCCGCCGAGGTTCTACACTAATATGAGAGTACCAAAAGCACATTATTTGTATGCATATATACTGTTTATGAATTGATTGAAATGAGTTTATTTGACATTCTAAGTACAATTCTCTGTTCTTTTTTTTGATAATTTGAAACTTTTGAAGATGCTGATTCCATCTCTTGCCATACCATACCATATCATATCGTTAATAATGAGTCTTCTGGTTTATAAATAATTTTCCAATTCATTGAGTTTATAGTTTCTCCATTAGCATTGTTTAGGAAATTTTCATCCAATATTAAATTACAATTGAATCCTAACCAAGAACTCCATAGATTTCTAGTAGCACTTGGACCAGTTGGTAATAACAAACCATTATTCGTTGCTGGAGGTTGCAAATCAGCAGTTTCACCCAATCTTGTTTTCCCAGTCTCATCGAATCTTACTTTTCCTGAAAGATTCATAACTAATGTACCAGTACCAGGTATTATATGAAAGTCCAATGAAGTTATGTTATGTTGAGAATTTGGGAATTTGACCCAGACATCTTGGAAAGAAGTTTTGCCACCTAATGGGTTCCCATTCAGTATTATTGGAGCTGATTGTTTCAATTGTGGTAGGAAGGAAGCCTTGTAAGCATCTATATGTTGTGTGCTTGGTGAATATTGTTTATCCAAAGTTTGGAATAGCTCTTTGACATATGAGTCTAATTTTGCGCCTTTATGAATTGGATATTGTTAGTATTTTGGTGTCAAAAACTAGGTAATAATGCAAGTGCAATCGAATAGGTATTCTAATATATAGTATCTCAAAATAACATACCTGGATCTGACATGTTTTTTCGTAACAACTCAAAAAGCACTTCACTATGTGTAGTTGTTCTTTTCTGCCTAACACTTTCAAAAAATCAAAATCAAAAAAAAAGAGAAAGTGGTAGCCGCCACAAAACACAAGATATTTCCAGAAAGAGAGTTTTCCTTTTTGGGACCCAAACCAGTTTTTCAGAGCTGCCAGCGCCAAAAGTTGAAGCAGATAGCGTACATACAAACTAGCCAGCCATGGAGGAGATTAATGGGAGCCAAGTATGAATCTGAGACGTTGAATCCAATGTAAACTAGAGCGTATGATAAGAATCCAAATCAGGACTGCACTGGATTGAATAGTGGCACAAATCAACGAATCAGCCAGCCATCCACCCCTTCCCAAGCAGAGATCAGATCCAGATCTTAGACTTATACTCAAAGTAGCCACCATCGAGTCAGCGTTTGCTTCGATGTAGGCTGGCCATCAGGGCAACCCACCGTTTTGTAGCATCAGAGCACACAACAACTGATATTTCATGTGTATGTCATAATGGGCTACACTACGTATAACCTTTTCCACACCTGTGCACCTGTGCACCACCCAGATGAGACACAACCAGCCAGATCTGGCACACAGCGAGCCCGCTATAAAAGCCAGACAGATCCCTTTCAATATTTGCACACACCTGGTGCGAACCTTCCCTCCTACTGATCCCAAACCAACCCAACCACACTCCTTTAACAACAATTGTCCAGGCCAAACGAACACCTCTTCGCTGCCAACGTCCACTCATTTCTATCTTTAACAGACAGCCTTCCCAATCCGGACATCTTCTGCTGCGCAAACCGTCCTGTCCTTTCCAGATTCGACTCAAAGACTCTGCTCAAAAAAGAACCAATCGATCCTTAAATCAAGATCTCTACTGAACAGGCCCCAGTCATCGTGCCAAACCAGCTAAAAGCAACACAGAGCACTCGCATCAACACCTCTGGACACCTCAGATCTACCGGATAGACCTCACACAACACACCAGTGCAGATAATATCCACCGCTGCTTTCAAAGCCATTCAATCCGTCGCTTTTTGAATCCCACTATCAATCTTAATCTGGTTACCGTGGTTACCAAAGCTCAACAAAGAAAGCCTATCTCATCTCATCTAGCAAAACATATCACTTTCCTACAAAGAACCAGTCTTTCAAGAAGGATATCATACTACATCAAGGTTTCTTCAACAACTACATTGATACTTTTCCCCCTTTACAACAAGGAAATAATCAATTCTCCCTAATTTCAAGTGATTCCAAAATCAACTCATTGGTAATCATCAACCTTATATTATCAACATTTTAGCTATATTTGAAGCTGGCTTAAACATTTGACGTCCTCTTCATTCAATTAACTCAATCCATAATCAACTTTATAACATCAAATCCCCCCTTCGTCTCTTTGTCTTCCAGATTATAAACTATGAATATTATCTCTTTACCAATGTCTTCTTCTTCCAACTTGTTGCATCCATTCGTTCATTCAACTTCAAACAACAACACTGGTAACATATCTCCAGTCACAGACTCAAGAAAGAGATACTTAGATGATTTGGATATTTTGGATTCAAATAAAAGAGCAAAGATCAACTCTTCAAATATAACTCCTGGTTCATTGATTCCATCCGCTTCTGCTAATCTTGCTGCTCCTCATAGAAGAAGATCTTTATCTCCAACACCTTCTTCACCACTTAATGGACATTCAAACTTATTATCAAACTCTACTGTTGTTACAACATTACCTCATTTTGACGCTCTAATATCTTCAACAAATGACTCTTCAAACAGTGAAATTGGTACTAAATTACCAAATCCTTTAGTCACACCAAAGAATTCACCATTAAACCTTACTTTGAATACCTCTTCATCAATTTTGAATGATTCAACCACTATCAAACTACCCCCATTGGTGAACAATGCCGCCGCTGTCGCTGCTGCTGCTGCTGTCGCTGTCGCTAACGAATTCAAATATTTGAATAAGAACGATAGATATGGTAATAGTCATCACTCATTAAACTATCCTGATACTTGTGTTAATGACGACGATTGGAGATTACATTTAGAATTATGGATTGAAAAGAACTTTCCTGAAAAATTCAATAATCTAAAGAATTTATTGAGATATGATAAACCTGGATTTGAATTATTAAATGATGCAATCTTTTTGAATGAATTGAAAGAACAATTAGATCATGAAAAGATTAACACAACAACAATTGCTCAGAACAATCCTAATCAGCATTTCATTCAATCTAATAATTTTGTATGGAATAAGAAACCAAACTTCAATTCAAAGATCTCCAAAAAGATGTCCATCAATGGATTTAATAATAACTCAACAAATTATAGATTATCCAATGATGGTTCTGATGATGAGTCTTCACATTCAATCAATGTTTCAAGTTCCCCATTACAATACTATCAAGCTCCTTCAACAACCTCGTTATTGGCTGATAACAACAACAACAATGGCATCATCAGCTCTAGCAATAACATCATAAATAATCATGTCACACATAGTCACCATACAAACTCAAGTCAGGAACACTTCAGATATGATTCGATATCTAATTACACATATGGTAAAACTTTTGGTCAAAACAATTCACCACCATCTCCAACTGCTTCAATAACGACACCAACTGATGAGCATTTGAGATTACCAAACATGAAAAATTCTTCAAATAATTCATTAGCTGGAACCTATAAATTCAGAGCATCAATTTCAAATAATAATAAACTAATACCTTCATCATCACCAGCCTCAACTTCATCCTCTTCAATAAATACCAGTCCAGTTTCATCATCATCAAAGAAAGGATTCCAACACAATCAAGCACACAAGGGTCCTAATCATTCATACACCATACATCATCATCAGCATTACAAGAGAAAATGCATATCTTGTGGCTCAGATCAGTCGCCATGTTGGAGACCAAGTTGGTCCAGTTCAGCAGGTCAATTATGTAATTCATGTGGGTTGAGATACAAAAAGACCGGTGCTAGATGTATGAACTCAACTTGTGGTAGAATTCCAGCAAAGGGTGAATGGTCAGTCATGAAAAGTAGAGGTAAGTCATTGGTCATTGATGGAAATGGTCATTCTCATATGGGTTATAAATGTTTGCATTGTGGTACTGAAGTGGAAGTGAAAGAGAGACCAGTGAACAATAACAAATGATACATTATTATACTTCTAATTAATGATGATGAATATGTGATACCCTTTTTTTTTTAGTTATTGATCATGACATGACCAATGCTGATTCTGCTTTATGACTGTTAGGATGGTGTTTTATTGATATTGATGGTTCTTTCAATGAATACATTGTTTATATATATTTTTGGGGTGCATGGCGAGCTCGTTCTTTGATATATTTTTGATATGTTCAACATATTATGATATATCCGGTTTTTTTGGTTTTAATATTTTATCTTTTCTTATCTATTGGTATTTTCAATACTTTACTTCTATTTGTTGCCATATTGTTGTTGCTTTCTGCATTGCAATCTCCATATTGACAATTTTTACTTGGGTTTTCACTTTTAAACTATTCTTCAGACGTTCATGGGAATTAGCTCCCTATTTTAATATATACACTAACAGGATATTAAACTAGTCGTTATTACATTTCGCTATTGGAAGATCAGGCACTTGATTGTAGTTCCCCAGATCATCTCCATACTTCTCTATTAGCCAATGGTATCCCGATTAACCCCGACTCAAATCCGATCAAAGCAAAAGCGCAAAGAAAAATTAAAAAAAAAACCAAGAAAAAATGAAAAAATGAAAAAATTGAAAGAAAAAAAAAATGAAAAATATTTCAATTCAAAACAACAGATTAAAGATTCAACAGAGAAACTCCTCCAGATCCCTTCACAGATCTATACCATTTCATCTGACGGCCATTTACACCAGCTAGATCCAGCAAAGAGTTTTCGTCTCAGGAAATCTCATTCACCTCTATTAGTTCTTAATCGTACACCAAATTGATATAGTATAAAACTAGAGTTTTTACTATATTAATTTGATTCAGCCATCATTCCTCAATTAACTAGAGCTTCCCCATCCCCTGTCGTTCAACACCTTCCACAACTACCAAGTGGAAGCTGACATTTCTTCAACAGAACACTCTTTATTTTTTTTTGAAGAACATCCACTCTTCAACACACTTCTATTATTAGTTACTAATTATTGATAATTAGTTATTAAGGAAACACAAACTCCTTATTTATCCATTTCAAACTCCCAAACTCAGTCAAGCTGTCTACCAAAACTTCAAATATTTTACGTCTGGTTGAATCCACCAGAGTAACTCCAAATAGCAGATCAATCTCATCTACTCCAAACTCAAACATGTCCACCACAACTGTCACCGCTGTCGCCTCAAGCAACTCAGCAGGCACTATTTTGTCAACTTCACCAGTTAATAACTTTTTATTGAATCATAACGCTGAATTAGGATCTAAAGTCTCAAGAGCTGAAGGCCAACAAAGAACCTTCAATGTTGAATCAATCTCATCTTTTGAAATCATTAACTCAACTAGACGCCAGGACAAGATTGCTCTAATCAATGACATTTCAGAGAAATTGATTGATAATGCTTTAAAAACTCATATTGCTGCAGTCAATCCTGACACCTGTGAAGCTGGTGCTGAAGATTCATTCTTTGTCTGTGATTTAGGAAAAGTTGAGAGACTTTTCAAGATCTGGAAGCAAAATTTACCAAGAGTTCATCCATTCTATGCTGTTAAATGTAACCCAAATAATGAGGTTTTAAAATTATTGGCTTCATTAGGCGCCAACTTTGATTGTGCTTCAAAGGGTGAAATTGAACAAATTCTTTCATTAGGTATTGATTCATCAAGAATTGTTTATGCTCATCCTTGTAAGGTTAGTTCCTTTTTAAGATTTGCCAACAAGAATCAAGTCAATTTAACCACATTTGATAATGCTGATGAGTTGTACAAGATTGCAAAGTTTCATCCAAATTGTAAATTGTTATTAAGAATTATTACAGATGATGAAAATGCTCAATGTAGATTGAGTACCAAATATGGTGCACCATTATCAAATGTTCCTAATCTATTGAAATTAGGTAGGGAATTAGGATTAAACATTGTTGGTGTTTCATTTCATGTTGGTTCAGGTACTAATGACAGCTCATCATT
This sequence comes from Ruyongia ponderosae, assembly GCA_030582235.1. Classification (NCBI taxonomy): domain Eukaryota; kingdom Fungi; phylum Ascomycota; class Saccharomycetes; order Phaffomycetales; family Wickerhamomycetaceae; genus Ruyongia; species Ruyongia ponderosae. The sequence continues at coordinate 41,736 of JAKTWV010000046.1, read as the reverse complement.
AATCAAAGCCGTCAGAGATGCTAAAGATGTCTTTACAAAGGGTCGTTCATTAGGTTTTGATATGAACGTTTTAGACGTTGGAGGAGGATTTTCATTTGATACTTTTGAAAATGCTTCAAGATGTTTGAATGTCGCTTTGGACGAGTTTTTCCCATTATCTACTGAGTCTGATGTTTCCATCATTTCTGAACCAGGTCGTTATTTCGTTGCTGATGCCTTTACCTTAGCTACTCACGTTATTGCAAAGAGAGGAGGCGTTTTTGACTCATCTTCATCTTCTAACGCTCCAATGCTTTACGTTAATGATGGTGTTTATGGTAACATGAACTGTATCCTATTTGATCATCAACAACCAGAAGCCCATGTTTTAACACACAGAGGTAAGTTCTATTACGGCGACAACAACAAGCCAACACACAAAGTTTCGTTATGGGGTCCTACTTGTGATGGATTGGACTGTATTGCTGCTGAAACCTTCCTTTCTCACAACGTCTCTGTTGGTGATTGGTTATATTTCCCAAGCTTGGGTGCCTACACTTCTGCTGCTGCCTCGCCATTCAACGGGTTCAAGGCTGATGCCAACACCATCTACGTCAACTCCGAAAGACAATAGAGCATTATTGGTCTTTGTTATTATATGTGTATCCTTGCGAATTAGCTATCATATCATATCTTTAAGCATTTGTAGTCCCTCAACATTATCAAGTTGTTGAGTGTTAATTATGTTTTCATGTTTTCGAAGAGATCAACGATTTGGCCTAAAACGCCAAAAAACAAATAACCGAAGTTCAACTGATGAAATGTCACCAAACGAGGCAAAATGCATCCCTCAATCACAACCTTCAAGCCTTCCATAGAGAACTGCATCCCAGTAGCCCATCAGCAGAAGAAATCACCAGCTTCAACGGAACCCTCAACCCTGGAGATTCCAGTTCTTTATGGCGGAGGAGCTTATTGGACTTTGACAAGTTCGAGCTATCCATTCGTGTCGTACTTTCAACAAATGGGTACAACCATAACAGACCACGATGTTGCCAATGGAATCGAGTGCGATGTCTTTGTGCTGGATTCAAGATTGGTGGTCTGGTTCAACAAGTATGGCAGGGGGTTGGATATTCCATACACTTCAATACCAGCACACGCAGTTAGAACAAACCCAGTGAACAAGTTGGAGTTGTACATACAGGTCAGTGAAGAAGGGGTATTCAAAGAGATTAAAAAGAGTACAGAAGAAGAAGAGAATGATGAGGCTGGTGAGATGGAAGATTACGAAAGTGTGGAGTTGTCGTTGATACCCATATACAATAATACTGATAGATACTATAATGATGAAATGGAAAGCCTATTCACCTATGAGAATTTTGGAAATAATACAAAGGGAAATAATATGATCAAGTCAACTTTCCAAGCTATAAGTAAATGTACAGCATTTCATTCAGTAACTGACGATGAAGATAGCGAAATAGATGATTATGACATTGATGACTCAAATGCTGAGAATTTTCAAGATGACACTGAAAATGGCGAAAGTTCATCAACTGAATACTTCAACAATGATGATTGTGACGATATTAAATTACCTTCTAGCCAAATTACACCCAATCTCAAACCTGGAGTCGTTAGAGGCATCGATGAAATAGAGTTGGAGAGTGAAGATGTCAATGGTTCTGATTCCATTTGCTGCAAAAAGTTAAAACAGTGAGATCAAGATTATCGGAATGAACAGGAATTAGAGAGCCAATTAAATCAAATAGAGCTCAAACTTATGGCATGGTACTGCTACGAATGATCAATGCTTATATAAGAGTTCATATAAATTCATAAATTGTTCCTTATACCATACTGGGAGAAATGTTTCTATAAGATATAAGATATAAAATACGACGCATCACTTCATTTCTTCTTGGAGTTGGAGTATTTTCTAGTCAATCTCTTGAACATTGTATCGCTAGTGGCGGAATTAGCATCTAATTCATTAACTATCTTTCTTTCTTTATCCTTGTCTGAAGATATGATCTCTTCAGCTGATGGAGGTAATCTTTCATTGATTAGATCAGCCTTCTTTGCTTCTTCAAATGTAGAGATTGATGCCTTTAGATATTCTGAGCCACCTAATAATGAACCCTTTGGTAAAACACCTCCAGTTAGAGATTTCAATCTTTGAACATCTTCAGCTTCTTCACGTAAGATTTGGAACATTCTTGAAACTCTACCAATGGCCAGGATCTTATTACGTAGTGCTCTCTTCTTTAGCGTCAATTCATCAACATATTCGTCATCTGACTTTGTATCATTGAATTGTGCACTTGTTGGTACTGGTTCAACATCGCTTGCACTTTCACTTTCATCTTCAGCTTCAGCTATGCTATCATTATCGTTGGTAGTCATACTATCGCTATGACGACGAGTTCTTTCAGGTGAAGTAGAAACAACATCCGCAATAAATTTTTTCTTCTTATTCTTATAATTGATGCTATCAGCGTCAACGTTATCCTCTAAATCACTTGATTTGAATGGAGTATCTTCATCCAATTCTTCTTCTGTGCAAATATTTAATACTGATACCAAAATATCAGTAACCTTTTCACCGACAAATGGCAAGGACCATGTAAAGATATCCATGAAATTTGGAAGCCAATATGGATGAGGAGTATAGTTGAATTGCCTTATATTCATAACATTATTCCCATATTTCAAGACAGCAGCTTTATTTTTATATGTATCCAGATAATTTGGAGCTGAGAACATTGTCAATAAGGAAGGAAATCCTAAAGATTCTCTTCTTCTGTACATTCTATAACCAGCATCTTGAGCTTCATGAGCTCTAATAACGGATAATAGATTATTTCTTTCCAAGAATTGAGTAACAGCTTTGAAAGTGAAGGCATATGAACAACCTCTGACACTGTTTGGAATAAATAGGTAATCATCATTATTTTCATCATAATCATCAATTGGATCAGACCATAGTATATCACACATCAAACCTCTTGTTGGGGGTTCCATGAATCTATTAATCTTATTCAAATCATAAGGACTGTTTAAATCTGGTGAGATACCACCATGACAACAAAAGTATTGATTATTCATTAAAGCTGCCAATGGCAAAGTATTAAATGAATCACAAGAAGCCTTATAAACAGCCAAAGAATATTTATGCAAACATTCCATCTTAAAGGTAAAATAATCAGTCAAGTGTTTACATTCATGATTACCTCTCAACAGAAAGAAAGTCTTAGGATAACTGATCTTTAAGGAGTAAAGATACAATAAACATTCGATAGAATAAGAACCTCTATCAACGTAATCTCCTAGAAATAGATAAGAAGTATCCTTTGGATGACCACCCACTTCAAAAAGTTTGATCAAATCGAAATATTGGCCATGAATATCACCACAAACGGTGACAGGGGCAGGCACTTCCAAAAGATTTGGTTCCTGTTTGAAGACATCTGAAGCCTGTTGAAGGATATTTATGATTTGTTCATCATGTAATCTACCTTCTCTCAAGAAATGATCTTTTAAAAACTCATGATTTGGCAAACCATTAGCATAAAAGAGTTGCTCGTCTGTTGGTTTGAAGTTGGCAATTGGAGGCACAGAAGTGTTGATTCTGTCCGTGGTCTTGACTTCGGTACCATCGTCAAAGACATGTATGGTCAGATCTCTATTCAATTTGTTGTTTGTGTTATTAGTGTTGCCATCTATGCTGGGGTTGTTCGAGTTATTGATATTGTTATTGTTGTTGTTCAGCACACGAAGAGCAGCATTGATCTTCTCAGTGTTTTCCTTAGCGGATGACATTATTTAAAAGGCGATGTAGAGCAGATGTGGATTATGGATTAATAATTAATGGTATTTCGGTGGTTCTGTTTGGCGTTGGTGATGGCCCTGATGGCTTCGAATTGACCAGCTTGTTTGTTGGTCTTCCTCTTCTTCTTTTTTTTTTTTTTTTTTTTGGAAGAGATGAAACTGTGGCGGGTGAAAAAATATCGAGCGGCAGGTGAAAATTACAAGAGCAGCTCTCTGAAAATTTTCATTAGTTAAGTACAAGCATAGATACTACAGATACAGATACAGATACAGGAGAGGAGAGGAACATAATGTCAAATATAATAGACAGTACAGACTACGTTGAGGCCTTAGATGGCGCCAAGTCGTTGACTTTTTCAGAGGAGAAACAGAAAGCTAATTTTGAGTTGGGAGTATCAATGGTTATTCATTCATGGGATGCTCTGGAGACAGCAGTGGCTAATAGTTGGGGTGGTCCAAACTCAGACGCTAAGAGAGACTGGATAACTGCTATCGTCATTGATTTGTTTGAATCAAATGTTGTTGATATCGAGCTCATTGAAGAAACTATCTTGAATGCCATGATTGATGAATTTGATGTCAACGTGGAGGATGATAGTTCTTTACCAATTGCTTCAAATATCTTGAATGTTTACAGACATTGTGCACTACAGAAATATGAAGATATTCATAGATTATATAATGATTGGCAAATAAAGCAACAGAATAGAGCCCAAAGATTGAGCCAGTTACAGCAAATCACAATCAATAACGATCCATCAAACCCAGATCAATCCGGTGATGAAGATGAAGAAGAAGATGAAGATAATAGCATACCTCAACTACAAGAAGGTGACGATGTCGAGATGGGTGATGCCAACGAAGAACCACAAGGACCAATAGTGGACGACGATGGGTTTGAGCTAGTACAAAAGAAGGGTAGAAGACGACACTAGACTCTTTTCACTGTTAATTGAAGGTATACACATATAATTGACGATTCCAGATTTGACAGGATACATTGTTATCATATCTTATATCATTGTAGAAACAAAGTAAGCTATACTTTCCTAATAAAAATCGAAATTCGCCAAAGAACATCCAACACATTTTGAGATTCTGAGACAGATCAACTTGAATAGTACTTGAATACTTGAATATTTGACTTTTTGCGGTTGCACATTTTTTTTCTATGAAGCACAAAGTGAGATCCAGCTAATTCAATTCTTTCAACAGCCTGTAGCACACACTAGATACCACACGAAGAGAGGATACATGGAAGGACAGTAATCGTTTCAAGGGACTCATAAACACACACACATTCATTTTCAGTAAGGAAAGCAAGGCTAGAGGAAGACAAGATCGAGAGAGAGAAAGTAACAAAAAAGAGTAAAAGATGTCATCAAAAAGAGAATCACAAACCATCAGCATTGATGCGATCTTTCGTTTATTATTCAACAGATATACACTCATTTTAGGATTGATCATCGTCTGCAGATGTGATTTCACTATTCAAATAGCATCATCCACCATAAAGACAATTTTGGTATCAGTTTCACTATTACTCTTTACATTCATAAACTTTATAAACTATAGATCTAAAATTGGTAAATCCAAGTGGGAAAAGCTATCAAAGGATGATTTAGCCATAATAACCGGGGGTGCTAATGGTTTGGGGCTAGAGGTTGCATTAGAATTGAAAAGAAGAAACGTTCAAGTTGTCATCATAGATTATAAGTGTTCAAAGGATAAAATTAACTTCATATTTCAGAACGGTTTGAATTTTATTGACTGTGATCTAGGTAAGGAGGAAGAATTATTGAATACAATCAATCTTATAGTATTAGAATTTGGTCATCCATCAATAATCATAAATAATGCTGCGATTAGACATAATGAAAAATTGATTGAATTGAATTATAACAAGATTAAAAACATCTTCCAAATCAATACTTTTGCACCAATCATGCTCATGAAAGAATTTTTAAAATTAGACTCTATGATCAAAAGACTTTATATCGTTAATGTTTCTTCAGTATTAGGATTAATAAGTCCTTCACATTTATCCATTTATTCAAGTACAAAGGCATCATTAATCTCATTACATGATAGTTTATCACATGAAATGTCTCATAATGATAACATTAAATTTCTATTAGTGATTTCTGGACAGTTAAATTCTAAAATGTTTAATGATGTGATTCCCCCAAAACCATTCTTGGCTCCAACTTTGGAAGTTTCTGATCTATGCTCAATGATTGTTGAAAAGATTGACAATGGTGAAAAAGGTTCAATTAATGCTCCATTATATACAAATTTCATACCAATCTGGAGAATGCTGCCTTATTCTTTAGGGGAACTTACAAGAAAGTTCAGTTCTATGGATCAATGTGTTCACCAAAAAGACTGATTCCCAGATTCAATTCATAACTACAACATCATACAAAAATTTTCAATTACATATAATCATGACACTAAAATAAGAATAGTACTTGTAAATAAAATAATGATTATTTCTCCTTCTTGGAAATCTTTGTATCAAGTTGAAGGCTTAACCAATGCTTTAATTGAGCTTCATGTAGATTACCAAACTTGTCAAAGATTTCATTGAATTTCAACTCAGAGTTGAATGTAGTTGTTGTCTTTTGATTCTTAAGATCTGTGACGGTGAAGGTTAATGAGTATACTGGGTTAAATTTATCTAAAGTGGCAGAAATTTCCACAGATTTGTTCAGCTTCTTATTAGTACCTTGATATATGATATTTTTTTCAAAGAATTTAGAATGTATATAACCAATGATTGATAATATCAGGTATGCAGAGACCAAGATGGTTGTGTAGGGGAATGCTTCTTTAAAAGTCAACTTCTTTTCTAGATAGAAGGCAATGGCAGCTGAAATAGCAGAAAGATAGCCTATTATCAGTCTTGTATCAATCAATTTATAAGTCTGAGCATATCCTAAGAGGCCAATGGCTACTGGTAGCTTCTCTAAAGTCACTTTAGCTAGATCAACGACTGAACTAACAGAAGACACGTTAAGACTATTGTTAGTAATCAGATTCTCAGATTTGAAAATATCCTCATTGGTTGTTTCAGATAATTGAGCCAAGAACATAGATGTGCAAAGATACGTACTTGATGTTTGCAGTTTTGAAGGACATGGGTTGATTCTTTTGGCTTGAAGGTGATGTGTTTGGCAACTTTTCTAACTCAGCTGCTGTTCTTTTAACTTCAAATTCATAAAAGCTGGTCGGAATTCAAAAAATCAAGAAAGTCGGAAGTCATTTTTTTTTTTTAAAAAATCCAAATTCAAAAAAGCAGAGGCAAACCCAGCACACATTGCAACCAGACTGGCACCAGAACAAGGGCTGTACCTACTGCCTTCAGATCTGTCCACCTGGCACTCGCTCACTCACCCACGAGTTAACCACCACCTACACTCAGATATACCCACATCATCTCCCTGGGTCACTAAGTGTTAATCGCTACTTCTTCCTCCAAAAACAAAAACACACAAGCTACGTACATTATTATTGACTTGTTAGTCATTGAACGCGTCTTTGTTACTTTTAATTGAAGAGTACAGCACATATCACAAGCAAACTCTTCAATCAAGAACTACAATAAAAATGTCAGGCACCAAATTTAACCCAAACTCACCTGTTTTCGTCCCATCCTCCCAGCAAGCATCTACAGCTACTTCATCATCACAGGGATTCGCAAGTTCTACTACCAACTCCTCTTCCAACTCAGGCTCAAACTCACATTCCCACACATCATCATCCGCTTCTACATATTCAAAACGGGTGGGTAAACAAAGAGAGTCAAAGGCTAACAGAGATACTAAGAAGGAGTTCAATAAACAATTTAGTGGATCTGGATTACAAGAGGACGGCTTTGACACATTCAGCTATGATTTGGAGGAACATGTTTTGACTAAAAAGGGTAAGAGGGGTCACATATCGATTAATCATTTATTGGATTTTCAATTACCTTCCAGAGAACAACATGATCCATTGGATTCTAAACCAAAAATCAATATCAACAGTGGTAAAGGCAGAAGAAGAAGATCTTCTGCGAATGATAAAATCCACCTTATTGGTCAAGAGTTTGTGAACGCCAACTATAGATTTGTTGTTGATTATAGATTAGACTACAATGGCCAAGTGTTGGATCCAAACTTATTGTTGAAGAAAGAATCAATTTTGAGAATTCTTGTTCCAAGGGGTAACTATTGTCCAATCTGTCTCACTGAGGATATTATTGCTCCAAGAATGATCTCATGTGGTCATATATTTTGTCATACTTGTTTGATCACATTTATGGAAAGTGAACAAGTTAGTAATCATAAGAAGCACAACAAATATAAAGAATGTCCTCTATGTTCATTGTCTGTTAGACCAAATGAAATCAATCCGGTTTTGATAAATTATAATCAAATTGCAGACGCTGAAAAATTCGAAGTACCAAAAATTGGTCAGGATGTTGTTCTAAAGTTGATGACGAAACCGCATGGCTCGATCTTACCAATACCAGCATCTTTGAACAATTATCATAATGCTTCATTATCATATAATAGATCCAAGATTGGGAATTTCCCATGGTATTGTGATTCTGAATTATTTCAATATTCAAGAATTTTGAAAGGTGGATTGAAGTTTTTAATTGATTGTTATGAACAAGAGAAGATACAGATATTAGAACAATACGAAGAAGATAGATTACTATATGATGATTTCAACGAGAATTCTGTTGTTAAAAAGAGTGTACTGAAAGCTATCAAAGAAATCAATGATGCGATTGAGCTTAACAGACTTAGATATGATGATGTGTTGACTGAACCAAGTGATGATGGATTGAATATATCGATGCAGAATTTATCAATGAATAACAATAATGACAATAGATTGCAATTGAACGAATCAAATTACTTTTTCTTTTATCAAACTTGTTTTAACACACCAACAAGGTATTTCCTCTCTTCATTGGATGTTAAGATATTGTTGAATATTTATGGTTCATATTCGAATTTCCCATCCACTTTACTTCTGAAAGTTGATAACATCAGTTATGATCATATGATTACTGAAAACACACTTATGAAAGGATTCAAACATCTAGGACATTTGCCACTAGGGACAGAAATTGCACTGATTGAAGTCCATTGGACTAAAGATTTGTTGCCAAATGATGTCTATCTTAGATTCAATAAAGAATTGAAAGAGAGAAGGAAGAGATTACTGACCAGAATGAAGAGAGAGGATCGTGATAAGAAGAATTATGAATCTGAACAGGATCTCAAGCTTTTAGAATTTTACTCAAAGGAGAACAATATGGATTACAACAATATCATAGCAAACTCTTTGATATCAAATGACGATTATATTGATGCTCCATTACACCCATTAGGAGATGATGACATCCATGTCAATTCTAATTTGGACGGCAATGAAGAGAAAGATTTAGTTGATACAGTATGGGGAACCAAGATACCATTGAATAGAAATGAGATGGGCATATCCCAAGAGGACGAAGAAGATGAATGGAATACTGAAGAGCTATTGAAACAGGCACGATTACAATTAGAAGCAAATAATAATACTGCTACTAGTTCTGAAGGGGCTACTGCCAATGGCTCGAGAAAGAAAATGAAGAAGAAGAAGATGATTGTGCTGTCGTCTAGTGGACGGGGCCATTTTTAGAGCATCCTGTATATTTTACAACCTCAATTTTAACGATAATTCATGAACCCAAAACATCGCTACCGCTGTTAAATTTCTTTTTTTGGATCTATGTGTCAAATTTACCCTTGAAAATCCCCCGGAACTTTTTTACATAAAATTTTTTCATTCAGCCACATAGTCAAATTTTGAATATATAAAGCGCTCAAAAGCTTTTAACTTCTATAACTTTCCCAATTCTAGTTTGAACAAAAGTTTTCCTTTTAGTATATAGATCTCATTACCGTTGATACCCTCACTCATACAATTGCAAATTCAATTGCTGTAACGGAAAGATCATAACTATAATTTACAAACAAGAATAATATCATCATGACTCAATCAGATACTACATCCAACGTGCTTGGAACTATTGGGACTGTTCTATGGTGTGTTCAATTGGTCCCTCAAATTATCCATAATTACAGACACAAGGACTGCGAGGGTTTAAACCCCTGGATGGTTTTCCTATGGAGTGCTTGTGGTGTTCCATTCTCCATTTATTTTGTGACTATGGACTCCAGTATTCCAATTCAAATCCAACCTCAATTGTTTACTTTGTTTTGCACCATAACATGGGCTCAAAGTTTATACTATCCACCAGTTAGTTTGGCTAAAAGAAAATTGATCTTTTTGGTTGGTACATTTTTAATTGTCGCTGTATGTATGGAAATTGGTTTCATTATCCCATTGAAGATTGTTTACTCAAATGGTACAACATGGCCAAGTCTTATCTTTGGTATACTAGCTTCAATTCTACTAGCATTGGGTCTAATTCCACCATATTTTGAGTTAGCTAAGAGAAGAGGTAGAGTCGTTGGTATCAATTTTGTTTTCTTGTCAATGGATTTTTCAGGCGCTGTCTTCTCATGTTTGAGTTTAGCTTTTGCCACTGGAGATTTAGATATCATGGGTCTTGTCATTTATTTGATTGTGGCATTTATGGAACTTGGTATATTTACTTCTCATATCATTTGGTATCTAAGAATTGGTAGAAAGTTGCAAAAGGAGAAAAAGGAAACAGATGAAGAGGAATCAACAGGAACTGAAGATACAGTGGATGAAGATATTATCAGATTGGATGATAACGTCAAGGATGGTGAAGAGAATAAGCAACAAGTTGGTACTAGTAATGATCACATTAAAAAAATCATAAATGAGAATGATCTGTACAATATCACATCCAATGATGGTTTGCTCAACGTTACATCAAATGATACTCTTTTCGAAAATGATGGTAATAATTTGATTTCAAAACTACAGTCAAACGAATGATTACTTAGTATATGAGTAGATCACTCTATTTACTTTGTTTTCAGTTGAAAATATGGGACTATTACATATGTAAGAGGTAACATGATAATTGCATGGTGTGGTTATTCATAGTTCACATGGGGTATGTGTGGCAAATATAGCATTATTAATATAAAAAGCATAAACTAGGATTCACAGTAAATATTTAATTATAGACTATGTAAACTGTCTATTGGTATGGTAATAACCTGTTCGATTGGTTTAGATTGTAGTCCAAATTTACACAGTGCACCATGAATCAATATTAAGAGTTCGGAGGGAATTGAACCTTACAGAGGAAACAACATGTAGAAAAAATCAAGAAAAGAATTGAACAATACTACAATCAGCACTCAGATCATGTTGATATTGATTATTTGGTGAGTCAGACATGGGTGTATAATTAAGTAGTGAATGAATGAGTCAAATTGGGCTAGGTAAGTCAGTTGATTGAAGAAAAGGTAGTAAGATATAAAATATAGGGCATGTGATTTCCTTTAAACAGTTGATCAAGTTCAATGATTAGTGCAGAATGTTATTAAGAATTGGCACAATAAATAGGGAGACATGAATTCATTTCTGTCATTTTTGTCATTTAATCATTGATTTGTTTCTCGATCAAGAAAGATAACGGTTTCAATTTATTACCACAACGTTATTCTCAATCTATCAAATGCTGGTAATTTTGGTACAACACCAATACAACAGATGACAGCATTGACAATAAATAGATTTAGATCATAATGTGAATAATGAGTTGATATCAAGAATAACCAGACTGGTACTGCGATCAAGAATTTCTTGGAAGGTGTATAAAATGCACCATAATCCAGTTGTTCCCACATTGTTAAATGGTCATACGCACCAGAGTTAAATTCAAAGGGAGTACCTTTAACTTGATGAAACATTATATAGGAACCTAAAACATAAGTAAGGTTGGTTAATGACCAACTGATTTCATTTGAGAGACCTGGTAACAAATTAAAAAATACTTTAAGGAACAATATAATAACAATATGTATAACCCAAGCACCCTTTGAGTGAACCCAGGTAGCGTTCAAATTTGGAGTTGTTTCTTGGTCAATCTTTTCTTCCAGAGTTTCTGGTTCAACATGTGATATGATTGAGGAGGAACGACGACGGTGGGACTTTCCGGTACTTGATGGTGATTCAGACATTAGATGGTTTGGTTTAAGTTGGATTGAGGATTTGATGTAAAAATTCAGTGATTTCTTCAAACCTTGAGCTCGTTTAGAAGAAGAAAATTCGTTTATGAGTTATAATTAGTTTTCCCAAATTGCTATTTCAGAATGATGAGACTTGTAAGCAACAGTTTCTAATAGCGTATTTGATTCAAGGAAGCGATGAGTTTCAACGGCCTTGATTGCTTATGATAATAATAGAGTGAGAACGAAGTTGAGTTTCCTTGACTTCTGTTTTGTTAGCAGTTGTTGTGTGATGGATTCAAAGGTAGAATTGTCATCTTGTTACAAAGTTTTTTGCCCTCCGTTTTTTTTGTTTTGATTTTTTTTTTTTTTTTTTGAATTTTGGGATTTGCACGGGTTTTTCTGAAAAGGGACGGTTCGGGCAGCATTTATATGGCAGAATTGCTGTTTTGGAGGTGTCAATGTGCTATAAATGAGCATTGAAGCAGCGGATCTTAATGAATTAATCATTTGGTATAAAGTTGAAAACCTTCTACTTCTTTTAGAACAGCATTACTCAGACAATTTGAGAGTTCAATCTGTAGAAAAAGACAGTTCGCGTAAAAATATTCAATTCAATTCAAAACAAAAACAAAACAAAAATTAAACCACCAAAACATTAAGGTAAACAAGCTTTAACCATCACGTATCTGGTACCACAACTAAATGGGCGTTGAAGAGATTCAGAAGGTCCTATCTCAAAATTTGGAGTTTTACCAGTCCAATGAGAAGTTGAACCAACTCACGCCGAGCAGACACACATCGTCTAGGGCTGAAGAACCAGAGGCTAATAACCAGGACTCTAATCCCCATAACAACAGTGATTCTGGTGCCACTTCTGGTGCTAATGCTGAGAAAAACAACGCTCATCATGAATATGAGGATGAGGATGATGATGAGGATGAGGATGAGGATACGATAACACACAGACGACGTTCAAGAAGAAGAGCGACTCCCAAACATATAAGGTCCGTCATTACCCAAGATCAGAACATAAACACATCCCCAATAAAGACCCTTAATCCTAGTGGGTATTCTGGAGAGTTTGACGATGAAGGGGACGACGACGAGTTTGGTGATGGAGATACAAGTAACAGCCAACAAAAGATTCCATTAGCTGATTCATCCCCTAAGAAGAAAATGAGAAAAGGCACACCTGCTATATCTAGAGTAAAATTGACTATTGCTAAGGTCCCTGAGGATAAGGAAGAACAGAAACAAGACGACTCACCTATAGATACTCAGGTTGATGCAGACGAAGATGATATTATACTTACTCCAATTTCAGCAGCAGTTGATAAACCAAAGAACTCAAGACTACTCAGAAAGGAATTGATGAATGATTTTCTAGATCATGAACATAACATTGGTAATGATACCATCATTAGTAACCTACCAGATGATCTATTAAGTCCTGAGAAACATAGATATCCAGCAGAAAACCTCTCAAGGTCAGATTTTGGGTCTTCACCGCAGAAAGACAAGAAAGATATTTTGACTTCATCAATAATATCTGAAACAAAGAGAAAAAGAGATTTCACTATTCCTAATCTAAAACCAAATAGCTCATTCACTTTGAGACAACATACAACAGCGGCGTCTTCAGCTTCAATTGATACTGTTACCAGAATGGACGGGATGAGATTCTCTAAAAAGGTCGAAAGCCCGCTGCTGACATCAACTTCCATTCCAACTGCTAATCCATATATGTTATCATCTCCTAGAAAACAGTCATCGTTGAAGGCTCCATTGATATTGCCACCGAAATCTTCATCTCACTCATCAGATGTATCGCCAAAGTCCAAAGATATGTCTTTATCATCTCCTTTGGAACCATTAAAGATGAAGCATACTACGTCTAGATCAACCATACATAATGATTCTAGTATTGGCAATAGCTTCAATGTCTCATTTAGCGAGAAACTTGAAGGTTATAGAAAGGGAATGAAACTTTCAAAGGAGGACCAAAACAGATCATCTCCTAGTCAATCTAACTTCCAACAGCAAAACTTATTTCCACCACCTCATACCTTTTCTCCTCATGTTGAAGATCAATTTTTACCTTCAAATTATAATGATCAACGGGAAGATGAAGTGGAGATGTTCTCACATAGTGAACTGAAGGCAAAAGTTGAAGATGCCATGAATCAGCCCCCAAGACATATCATTGATGAACCATTCAATCACGATCTGAATGACCTTTACCATAGCAACACTAAAGACTTATTACTGAATGACAATGATCCTTTGGTGACATCTACAGTGAAGAGAAATCTTCAGAAATCCTCAATTTACCCTCGCGTCTCCCCGTCACATCTTAAAGATCTACCTAAGAAGGAGTTGGAACCTGGATTATCAATAACAGCGTCTATGATGGCCTCTCAGAGTCGAATCAGTCTCAACAATAACCTCAACGACGACAGCGATTTTGATGATGACATGGATAATGATATCAGTAGAAATGATACCAACAATTTTTATCTACAACAGGAACTTACACACTCTTCAACCAAACGGAAAACTCCTCCGCTATATCCAGCTTTATCATTAGGTGAAATCACAAGAGCTTCTAGATTACCATCAAAAATATCACAATCATCCAGATCTCAAGAGACTGCAACGAGCGAAAAGCCTAGAAGAATTGTTCTTGACCAGCAATCACAGTCGAAGGGATCTGAGAGAGAAACCAGTAGAAGTGGTATAGCTGAGAAACCAAGAAGGCTAGGGAGTGCCATAAGCGGATTAGAAAGTGAAATTACGCATAGCATAACTGAGAAGCCAAGACGTATTGATGTCAATTCAAGAAGTAAAGATTTTAGCTTCAAGGGCCAAACTAGGTTTGACGATTCAGTTGGAACATCGGGCAGTATCAAGTTCACAGAGAGTAGAAGGAAGTTAAAGACTAAAGGAGAAGAGGATGTGAGCACTTTTGACATATTCAATAAAGATGGTCATAATACCAATAACCACATTGATACAGAATCACATCAAGGTACAATAAACAGGAATTCCAGAGCGGGTCTCAAAGCAATTGCTGCACTAGGATCACAATCGGTATCTCCTAAGAAGTTAAAGACTCCACCTACTCAGATATATCAGGATATGGAGTTTGCTAATCCTGTTATCAATGCTTCAAGTGAAGAGTCTAGCTCGAGAGGCAACAAAATTCCAGAAACACTCAACTACCAGAGATTTATTCATAAGAATAGACTGCTTCAGGTAGATTCCACAGCTGCCACGAAGGAGTCATCAAGAGTCACCTCGAAAATGTCAACTAGAGATACATCCAAGGTTTCCCTGAAAAGACGCCGTTCATATTCTGATTCTACTGATGATAATAATGAGAAGGACGAGGATGAATCGTTAAGAGATCCAAATAACTGGACTAAACTTCAATGGGAACTCTTTGGGAAGCTTTACAAGAAATATAAAAGAAAGAACCGAGATGTGTCGATATTCAGTAAATATTTGTCTTATTTGAGATGTGATTCGAGGGAATTGGATATCAAGATTGCTTTCATGGATGCCTATGGCCATTTATTCAGAAGAGATGATGGATCTAACAAGAGGAAAAGAGGCGTGTCATCAGGAAGATGAGTATATTTGTGTATTTTGATCTTTTTGTATTTGGGAAACGGGATTTTCTAATTGGGAGTTATTTGATTTTTTTAACTAATTTGTACTACTATTACTAATCACCATGAACATTTTATAATATTGAACTGCCAACTGCAATGTTTGGACTCTGTAGCACCAAGATCCGCTGAATTTTTTTTGAAGTACGGGCACAGTTCCTTCGATAATCAGTATAGCAGGTACCTATGGGGACAAAAAAACAGTCAATTCTGCCATCAAAAAAGTTTTTCGATTTTGCATAGTATTGAACTACCACACAAATCACAGTACATAAACTTCAGTACACTATTAGGTTGCACTACATTGAAAAAGCATAATCATGTCTACAAATACAAGAAAGTTATCGCAATTATCAAGTACGGATGGGTCGCAATCTTTACTACCACCACTGAAGAAGCAAAAATTAGATTCAATAGAACCAGAATCTCAAGAAGATTCACAAGGACCAAACATATTCAGCTATTCTCAAGTAATAGAGATACCCAATGACTCCATAGTGATCAAGTCCAACGACAAGATATCTAAGAGAGTGACTCAGATTAGTAAATTGCTTGCATCAAAGGAGAATAAGCCAGTACTTTTGATGAGTCAAGGCGTTCATATACAAAAATTGATCACCATAATTGAGATCGTAAAGAAGCATTTGAACGAACATGAAGAGACAAGTGATATCTCCAAGCAATTACAACAGTTTAACAAACTAGATAAATATCAAACAACTGTGGCTAAGAATGAGATCCTTGATAAAAAAGTTGATGTTGCTGTCCTGTATTGTTTGCTCAGGATGAAGAAGGACGGTCAAAACCAAAATGAAGATGATACAGAATTGAAAGGTTGGACGAAGCAACTATAAACATCGACCGCTAGTGTGATCATCATGACGAAGGTGATTGATTACTCAATACATAAAGTTGGGTGACTCACTCTTCTTAGTTGTAGTCAAGTCGACAAGTCGAAGGTAGCTTACAGGTTATGCAACAGAAAATGGTAATATTCGTGTCTACTATTTCTGAATAGGGATTTAAACCAACAATATGATAAGTGGGACACCATATGAGAAATGTATATAGGGGTATGATTCTTTGCCGAGAAGAAATCACCGTTCTCATTCTTGAAATGATCCAAACGGAAATCCAAATGAATGCAGATCGTTCTCAGGTCTCAGTTGAGTATAAATATGGCTAGAAAAAACTCTCCAATCTGAATCTTACTTCTTCTTTTTGCATCTTGCATCTGAAGTTCATCAAGAGTTTTTAACTGACTTAAGAGTTGTCACATTATAACAACTTGATTTGAGCGCCCAGTGCAGTGTCATAGAATTGTTATAAATCACGATGGTGTCCTCTGTTATCATGTTCATTCCAATCACATGCACTAGGATCATAAAAAGGATGACATCGGAAAGGGTACAAGACATGAATGAAAGAAGAGAAAGTCAAGCCATTTTATTTGTCATATATGTGCTTTTGGCGTATTATCTGTGGGCGTTTGGTTCTGAGTATGCTGTGAGAACCCTTCATCACTACTCATTAAAAATGGTTCATTATCTTAAGAATGGCCCAGATAAAATAACAATTGAGCTTCCTATGTTGAGACCTGCTTTTGAATTGACTTGGGTTAACGTTTTAAGAATATGGAAAGAAGATCAAGAGCGATTGGACAGAAGAATCAAGGCACCTGAGTTCATTCCTGTTGTTGATTCACTAAGCAAGATATCGATTCAAGTTGATAGCGATGGCGAAACTGATAATAAAGGTAAGAATGACAATGGAGAATACAAACTGAGATCAGATTCTAAACCTGCGCCTAAAGTGATTACCAAAGCATCCGAGATTGACCATTATGTTAACCATCCAAACTCTGAAGCTCCTCCTAAATACATTGCCAAGGACCCATCCCTACCTAAATACTCTTACCTTTATGAGCATGGGGCAGGATTAACAAATCAGTATCATAATATCCTACCAATAATTCCATACCAGCAGCGAATTAGGGACAAGAGGTGGTTTGCTTATAGATATCTTGTGAGGGATCTGAAGGACATGGTCATTGCACTGTTCAACATAGACGACAGACCGCAGTATTCTACGTTTATTAATGGCACCAGATCAAGGAACGCAGGTTCCATGGTATAGTTCTCATTGTTGCCAACTCGTTGAACTGATTTGAGAATTGCAAACATTTGAGAACTTATAGATCTAGAATGGGACTAGTCTTTAAATGAAACAGTCTAGTCCACATCATTGGCGGTCTTGAGTCTCGGAAAGTCCCAAAGTCTCTGTTGGGATGTTGAGGATTAGCTGAATAATGACACTGAATCCTTCTAAAGAAGCAGTGAAAGGAGCCTAAACTATGCAGTTTTCGAGTAGTTTGATGTGTCTTGGATTATCCATGTATGTAAATAGATATATACCCTGAAAATCACTTGTAGCACCCACAAAGAAAGCGATGAGCTGTGCTGGCTGCCTAGTTGGGTGTGTCCCGTAGCCAAATCCCAACCGAAAAGAAAATCCCCAATGCTTCACACATGCCAGAACAGAATTTAGATAAGTGAGCCAACGATTCATCTCTCATATTCTTTCAAACTGCTTGCTATACGTTCACACCTAACTTAGCTTATACTATTAATAAACCAAGCTAACAAAAAGCTGACTATCTAACGATGGCTTTTCTCTTCAACTGGTTGGACCTGAATCGGTTGGACCTGAAATCCTCCCTTAATGACACTTTGCACAACATTGAGATTCCTAAACTGCCTTCCAAAGTAGCTATAGACTCATTATCCTTTGGTTCAAACGCTCCAAAGTTTGAGATATTGGATATCATTGAACTGGATATGAAGAAGTTCAAATTACTGTTCAAATTCAACTACGATGGAGACTTGAAGATTACTTTCAAGACAGATTTTGAGATTAATACCCTTAAGTTGATTGAATTCGATAAGTTTACAAAGCCAAACTTTATACTCAGTGACAAATCAACAATATTACCTGTTCATTTTACCATCAAGGACATCAAAATTGACACAATATTAACGGTTGTGTTTAATGGGAAATCCATAACTGTCGTATTCAATGATGAACCTATAATAGATCTGAATATAGAAACATCTATTGATGAGCTACTAGATGATGACACATTTAACCTTCTAAAGAGTGAGTTACTTACCATGATCACTGAGGTATTAGAGCAAGACCTACCATCATATATACATGATATGAGTATGGAAGCAATATCCAAATTCAATAAAGGTGGAAATAGCAATAATCAAACCAAAAATGAAAAAGCATCTCCTTTCACGCCCATCACTGCAAATTTCTATCAAAATGCCTTTAATAATGATTCTACAAATGATTCTAATGGTTCCCTTAAGAAATCCATAAGTTCCTTATCCTTGAGCAACAATTTGGAATCAAATACCTTCCATAATTCAATTTTTTATACCTTATCACTAAAGGAGAATGGGTTCGAAGATGTTATTCAAAGGGTTTCATTATCTAAATATGATGACATTCCAAATCAATCCATCTCATATTCTTCTTCCAAATTCATACGAAGAAAGATAAAGGTGAATGTTAAAAAATTGAATGAATTTAAACTTCCTCAAGTTGCCATCAAAAATGAATCAACAATATCAGACAAGAGTGGCATAATACTACAACACCCAATACCAAGATCTGTTATTAACTCTCCAAAATCAATAGATTCTTCTCATGACACATTGGTCGATGACTTTGATTCTGATGTATATGATGATATGGTTGCTTCCTTAACAATGATCAGATCTTCTTCCCAATCATCAATTGATCCATATGATTATATACAGCAGCATCCTCTAGACATCTTACCATCATATGAATCAAAGAACAACAGTCACACACAATATCGTCAGCATATCAACAACAACGACGACTGCACTCAACATCATCATCACCATAATGGTGCCGAAGTTTCCAGGAATAACAAGCATGACACATATGAGCACATCCGTGCTTATTCTGATTCGCTACATCTCTTGAGAGAGACAGAGGATCACTCCAATACAAGTAACAATGAAATCTTGAATGGTCTTGATGCACATTTGATAAGGCCAAGAGGTCCATCATCAAATTATATCAACTTAAATTCTGAATTCAAGAAATTTAAACTGACAGATTGGACTATTGGAAAGAAAGAGCTCAAAGATATACAACAAAATGAAATTGATGCTGATAGTGATGATGATGTATTTTCTGAAAGTGAGTTCTTTGACTTGGAGTTTGAATGATTGTGGAATTTGGGATAGATTATATACAGGGTGGAAAATTAGGGAACCAATAGATGATACTGAAACATCTATAAATAGAAGAAATATGGGAGGTACAAAAGGAAGGAGACAGACAGTTAAATTAGAACGCCATATATATATATATATGTTATAACGTACAATAGGTACAATTCATAAGAAACTACGATACATGAAATAATGAAAAATTTCTTGTTAATTTTTGGTTCCTTTGGTGTACAATTTTGTGACTAATAACTATTCAAGCATTATTATATCGTCATCGTCACCATTTTGTGATAAGTCTTGACCAAATGTACCAAAATCAATGTCATTTAGATCTGACTGATCAAATTGTAAGCCTTCATCACCTAATGATTGTTGTCCTAGTATGCTATCAAAATTATCCATTCTGGTGTCATCTGCCAGTAAATTATCAGTGATTGAGCCCAGTATACCATCGTCCGCTTGATTTAGGGATGTCTGGTCAGTATTACTGTTATTATTATTATTATTATTATTATTATCAAGTGTAACTATCTCACTTTCATCTTGTTTTAATCTATCTTGATCTTGGTTAGTGGCAATATTATCTTTTGATTCAACCATTTCTTCATCCACAACACCTTCATCATCGGAATCATCATCATCATCAACAGAATCTTCCACGATATCTTCTTCTTCTTCAAATTTCTTTGTTTGTATTATCTTATTCAACACAGCATTGATTTTATCACTGATTGCTGTTGTTGGGTCTTCATTACTCATTGATTCAGGCAACTGGCCCAATATCCAAGTTTCTTTCAAGGATCTTGAAACGGACAATAGTTCTTCAATCAACCTTACAATGGTACCAGCATTTGATTCTATCTGTAGCATTTCAGAGGCCTGTACTTCTTTGGAGCTAGTTGATGCTGACAGGGCAATGATGTTTGTCAGTCTGGATATGATGAGTTCGGTGTTGGTATTTACCTTTTCTGTGGCGGTTTTGACAAGCTTGTTAGTATATGGCTTCAGTAGAATTTATTGCAAGCTATCTTGAGTAAAGGCAGTACCTACTTATTAGCCCTTCAGACTTCTTTTGGTTCATCATTGTTGAAGTTTTGATCTTGGTTGTTTGTCGTTGTTGATGATTGAATAATCGAATAAATTGATTTTTTGTTTTTGTGGAAATATTCATCTTCTTCAACTTCTTCAGCAGCCAATTCGAATATTTGAATATTCGAATCTCTGAATTCTCTGATTTAGAGTACTTTTGAGAGTTGGTGGGCTTACACGTTGCAACAGGGAGATGTTCAAGCAGGACACAACGCGCTCCTCGAAACAGGGGACTTGGAGCTGTCTGGAGTCGCTCATATTTGGTGGTTTTAGCCAAAGAGGGCCAGGGCATATATATGGAGACTACAGAACAGGTACTTAGGCTGATACCAATTCTTGCTTTCATTCCTTGCTCAGGTTTTCAAAAGATTTACTAACTCGAATAACAGGCCGGTACGTCTACTTCCCAGAGTTATACAAGCTATCGACCCATCCAGTGCCAGAAGAGAGCGGACGTATCATCTCAAACTTCAGAAACGCCATTGCAGATGATATCCATAAGGAACCATCCTTCCAAAACAACAAGTTATTGATCATCTGTGGGCCTCAGAAGTCAATGGATCCATACCAAGATGTTGCCTGCTCAATGTGGTTGAAGTCAAAGTCCAGTTATATTATTGAAGATGATGAAGATTATGAAAGTTATTATGGTCATATCAAAATACCTTCCAAGGTAAGAAAGATTTACGAGAGCAGGAAAAGGCTTCAAAATCTAAGGATTGCTATGAATATGAATATCAGTTATGAAGATTCTAACCCTAATGAGAATGTTATACAGTCTAACGTTTTATCAAAGGGAATTTCACGAATTAGAAGTGAGTTGTTGTTGGTGGCCAGTAAGATACCAATTGTTGGAAGTATTCGAGATATATTTACTGATCAATACTTTGATGATTTATACAGCTTGGCTTTATTGAATTCAGAATACTCAGAATCACAAATACATAGAGAACTTATTAGTGGATTACCATATCCTGTTGGCTTTCATTCACAACGAGAATATTTACCAAATTCGTTTGAGATTCTGGATCCATTATCATCATCATCTCCAAAGGCACACCATGAAGAGCAGAGCTTCAAGATATCCAAAATAGCCAATGCTATGGTCTCATGTGCTGATTCTCATTATTTTATTGCAAGTACAGGAATGAATAATGTTGCCATAAGGAAGACCAGCGGTAATGAAGATACTTTTATTTTACTTGGATTACTTTCATTGGATACGATTCGGTTGATTTTGGAACAGATTTGTACAAGAGAAAGTTGCAACAATACCAAAATATTGATATGTTTACCCAAAATCACATTTGAGAATGAGAAGGAGACAATAGAATCCATCAAGAGATTACTAAATTCAGATATAAAGAGACATCTATTAGGATTCTTTATTGATTCTGGGGAGTTTTATATGGATTTCCCAGAGAATGTTGATACCTGTGATCGATTTGGAATCCCAGAAGGAGAAGAATTCGACGAGGATAATGAAGAACATATCAATTATTCTGAGAGGTTCCAATCTTTGCATGATGATATGATGAAAGAACGAAATAAACCTTCAAATACAGGCTGGAGTAAATTGAACATGGGATCCAAGATTAAGAAATCACTCAAAACATTGAATAGATGGATGGTTGAAAGACGATTAGAGACAGATCAAGAACTAATGAAGAAATATGAGTGTCTTATAACGACAGACCATCTTATCAATGAAATTGATAAGCTTTTATGATATTATCGTACATTTCAATAGACAACTTACATTGTTTAACTGGTTTACTGTAGCTTTTACAACTCTCTGCATTGCTTTATTTATTTATTTATTTCTTTATTTATAATTTGATTTCATATCATAAAGTATTGCTGTCGTGTAATCATTGCAGTGCAAGTATTCATGTTATAATATTCATCTTGCCCGCGATTGGATTTTTTTCAGTTGAATTCTCCTTGAACAAAGAATACAATAATACCTGATCACTGAATTAATTTAGTCAAACAACTGAACATTCGAACAACTGAACAATCGAACAATCACCATTTTCAGTTGGTGTTAGCAGGTTAAACAAACAATTTCGAAAACACACCATGAGTAAGACTGTGCCATTGCACCATGACCCCAAGAAGGTGGAGCAGTTGACTTCAGAGCTATATAGAACTGCGTTCTTTGGGGCTTTGAAAGGTGCAACAATAGGTATCACAACAGATCTGCTGCTGAGAATGTTCAATAAGACGTACAGAAACGTCAGAGTGCCAGTCAAGGTCTTCTACCATATCACATGGATCAGTGTCGGTGCTGTCTTTTGGGCAGATAAACATCTGTTGGTCTTTGAGAAACAAATGTTTAAAGAGGAATACGAAAGAAGAGAGAGAATCCTGGATGAGGCTGCTGAAAGAGGGATATTCCTGGAGAATGATAGAAGAAATCTCGACAGTGGGACCATCCAGAAAAAGACCAAATGATTTAATTTACGTTACGATGAATGATTATATGACCAATGCTGTTTATTAGACTAAGACATGATGTATTTCCTCTGCCTAGCTCCCTGCCTAGCCTCCCTGCCTAGCTCTGCCTAGAGTCCAGGCAGCCTTCTAGGCAGAACTTTTCTGTGCGTGGCTGTTGCAAAAAAGAAATCCAATCCTGAAAAATTTTCTATACAAAATTTATTTATTTATTTACTTTCCTTTATCTCTTTGTACCCCCTTCTCATTATCTGCTATAATACTTTCCCTTATAATGACTGACGCCAAGAACAACGTTGTGAACGAATTGAACGAGTCTGATGCTCACTACTTCACCTCTTACGACCACTTTGGTATCCACGAAGAAATGTTGAAAGATTCAACAAGAACTTTGACATATAGATCCTCAATCTTCAAAAATAAACATTTGTTTAAGGGTAAGGTTGTTTTAGATATCGGTTGTGGTACTGGTATCTTATCAATGTTTGCTGCTCAAGCTGGTGCCAAACTTGTTGTTGGTATCGATAGATCAAACATCATTGAAATGGCTCAAAAGATTACAGAATTAAATGGTTTTACTCAAATTAAATTGATTCAAGGTAAAGTTGAAGAATTAGATTTAGAAAAAATCTTAAAGAGTTATGGTGTCGAAGATGGTAAGGTTGATATCATCATCAGTGAATGGATGGGTTACTTTTTATTATACGAATCAATGTTGGATACCGTTTTATTTGCTAGAGATAACGTCTTAAAGGAAGATGGTTTAATATTCCCAAATAAATCAACAATCTTGATTGGTGGTTTACAAGATAAAGATTACAAAAGTGAAAAGATTGAATATTGGGAAAACGTTTACGGTTATGATTACTCTCCTTTCATTCCATTAGTATTGACTGAACCATTAGTCGATTTTTTGGAAAACTCAAACCAAATCATTACAGATTCCGGTAAATTATTTGACATTGATATCAACACCATCACTTTAGAAGAATTAAACTATGTTAAGACCATCAAGTTAACAATTGAAAAGGAAGAACAATTGAATGGTTTGATATCATGGTTCGATATTGACTTCAATCCAAATGAATTATATAAGCCAACCGGTAACGTTAAACCAGATTCAAAGAGTGAATTAGTTCAATTCTCAACAAGTCCATACGCAAACTATACTCATTGGAAACAAACCATCTTTTACTTCCCAAAGGATTTCAATCCAAGATTAAATGATCAAATTGAATTGACCTTTGATAACAAGAGAAATGCTGAAAACCCAAGAAACCTTGATGTTAAGATCTCTTGGAAGTTGAAGGATCAAGAAGGTGAACAATTATATTTCATGAAATAGATGAAATAACTGGTGGTGGTCGTACTCAAGAGAAGAGATATATAGAGGGAAAGATTTTGAAAAAAAGAAATAGGAAAAAGAGAACTATTCATAAAGAAAAGAAGGGATATCGAGTTTGGTATCCTGTATTGCATTTTGTTGGCTATAGAGTGAGATTTTTGTTTTTACTTCTGTTATGTTTTTTTGCTATAATAATTATATACTACTATTTTGTGAATATTTGGATGATTTACTTTGACAATTCTGTTAATTATAAATCATAATCCAGTGTTTAATACTGCATAATTTTAATCATATTACTACTAATTAAGTGTGATGGTATATATATGCTGTAATATATAGCCGACTTGATATTTTGTACTGAAAATGAAACATGATCAATCAATCGTAGTAGCTTGTGAAGAATAAACTCGAATACACGAGTACATGAGATCTACAAACGTACAAATGTACTTGCTCTCAATAATATTAAATGTTGATAAAGTTTATCATAATGATGCAAACTAAGATGCTATAACTCGAGCCCAATGCTCTACCCGTTATACAACTAAAACACAGAAAACACGAATTCACATTCAACGACCTCCAAAAAAAACCTAACCTGGTTGTCCCAAATTCTTATTCCTTAATATCAATGAGTGGATTACTTGTATTGACAAAATCAATCTTGTTGCTATCACTGATATTTGTGCTCTCCTCCAGCTCCTTCAAATATTCCATAACGTTATTCATTCTGTTACCAGACAGATCATTATGTTTCTTCACTTTTGATTTCAAATCTTGGAAATTGATACGTGTTTGATGACTATGAAATACTTCTTTCAAAATCATTAACCAAATTGATGATATCTTTTCATAAGCTAAATGTTTCAAGAAATTGTCCTGAAATTTGTAAAATTCCGGCAGCTGACTTAATAGTGTAGTTATCTCATCTAGAAATACTAGGGAGTTCAATGGGTTGAAGTTTGATGTTGATGATGATGATGATGATGATGTTGATGAAGATGATGTTGTAGGTTGGAAAGGTTGATTATTATAGGGCAAAAAACTTAAGGTATAATCTGATAATAGATTCAAGAATTCTTCAATCAATGGTTTAACTCTAAGATAACTATATTCAGCTTTTGGATCCACATTATATGGAAAACTATTGTTGATTTCCTTTAACTTCTTATCAAGAATTTCTAATAATTTTTCTAGTTTTGGCTTTGGACAAGCATCCAAGATAAATGATTGTACCTCTGGCTTGTTGTTTACTAATTCCATCATTACCTTTCTCATATCTTCTTCATTCAAAGTTTCAAGTACTCTGTTCAAGGGCAATGGTTGTCCATTTATTCTTTGAATGATATTTCTAGATCTTTTGTTTGTTGAATGCGTTGTTGGTTTACCCACCTTGTATTGTCTGTTGAATTTTGATGGTGATAATGCCGGTGAGTCATTGGTATCTTCTACTGAATCGTATCTTCTCTTAATCTTTGAAGAATGAACATTTTGAGACTGAAGACTGGCTATGATATGATTGTATGAAGGCGATGTTGGTGAAATAGTCGATGGAGCTGATGATGCTGAGGAAGAAGAGGAGGAAGATGCCACAGACTTTGCAGGGTCATTTGAATCTTCCACTATCTTTGGGTTGAATCCCCATGAGAACGATAGAGAACTCATTTGATTTGGTTGGACTTGTTAATTGTATGTGATGGCAAGGAGGCTAGCAAATGGAAAGTATGGAAACTGGTGGGATCTGGAAGCACTTTTCTTAGTAATAACAACAGGAACAACTCGACAGCAGTGAAATAAAGCAGATGGATTCACCAACGAGTAAGAAGTACCCTCTGAATGACTTTGTTGTTGCGGTGGATTGGTGAATTGTTTGAAATGATGGAAGCTCAGGATTCTTCTTTTTTTGCTTTTCCTTCACAAAAAAAAAAACAAAAAATGTTTAGATATTTCTACTTTGGGACAGGGCCTGTTAACTATGGGGACACTATGGCAACGCGCTTTTGGATTTTATTTACACACTGGAGATCCACTTCTCATGTATCTTGACAACCGCTGGTATGATGAGTCTCTCAATCTCCATATGCTGCTGGCTCTGCTCATCAGTGAGCCTTACCCATTGTATGTTCTTGTCACTATCTACAAAGACAACTTCCTTCTTTCTGGTGGTCAAGAGATTACCAACCACCAATTGGTGTCCATACTTACCCAATGCTTGATGGCATTTGTAGATCAATAGATTTTCATCAGTCTCTAGTTTGAAGGAGACAATCAACGAATCTGGAGACCACGAATTTACCAATCTTTTTAAGAATTTGGGTACTGGATCCAAGTTTATAATCAATTGACCTGATTCACTAGTATTGATCTCTTCTGAGGATGAATTTCTGCTATTGTTAGGATCAGATTGTATCTTATGTTCAGGTAATCTAGATTTTGGGATAAAGAAATCAGAAACAGCAGCTGCTAAATAAAATATACCTCTGGTCCCCACTGATGTCATCAACTCACTAATACCTTTCAATGAATATAGATACTGGTTGATGGTAGTGAATGGAAGTATCAGCAATCTCCCTTCATCCTTAGCCTTACTGTACTTGGTGAGTGAATCCTTCAAAATTTCTTGATAATCTTTATTGATCTCAACCCCACCATTGGCATCAAGTTTGAAATAATCTAAAAAGGGTTCATTGAAGTTTCTAGAGTATGGAAGTAATGAGAACTCTCTGTAGAGAAATATCACTGTATATCCAAGTTCAAGGAAGACTTCAGCAGAAATCGAACCTCTTGTACCAGCACTAAAGTTATCAATAAATCTGACAGTATTGTTCTCCAATGGCACAGTCGTACCACCAGAAGTCACCAGTACAACCTTGTTATGCTTATTATTTTCAAGAAATTCTCTGGCTTGGCTAATGAGCTTTGGCAAATACTCTGGTGCCTTGTTGATTTTGAAATATGATTCTTCATCGATTGAATTGGCCACTGGAAATTGTAAAGTCTGATCAATGGCTGACGAATCGTTTGGGATCGTCGATGTATGGATTGACTTGTTCTGCATTGCTGATTACTATGAGTACGTAAAGATTGGTGGTTCAAGGGACTCAAATAGTCGATAATGTAGCAACAGACGACTATATCAATGCAACTAATATTGATGGAGCCAAGGGAAGAGAATGACCAATTCAATTTCGACATTTGTGATCTTTTTTTTCAGGGTAAAAATTTATTTTTCTGTGCAAAGTTATACGTACTGCTACGGTTATAGTTAAGAACGATATGAACGAGCCAAATAATTATACTGAATATCAATAGATTTGAAATGGTTATGTGTATATATGAAGAAGAGCCGTCTAAGCACACGCTAATTATCTTTCGATCTGAATAAAATGATCTCAGATTGTTTGAAATATCTTCTTCCATCTTCATCAATGATAACTAAACTCAAATAAGTCTTTACTGTGAACAGGTTTGTTTTTGTAGTTGGTGTTAACTCATATCCTCCTAGAAACAATCTAATTGGAATTGTTTCTCCCTTAACAGGTGAACCATCCATAATTTCGTACCTGATGGTACTAGAATCGCTAAGCTGATTTGGTTGTATTCCAACAGTTTCTCTTGTAATAAGACTCAATTCCATATGTTTGATTTTCAATCTCGTCAGTAAGAAGTATATTCTTCCCACCAACACATCTTTCAGATTATAAAAGGATTTTGAGTATTCAAACTCTATATGTAAACAATTCTCAATACCAATATCTAATTTTATTGATTTTTTTAATTCTGTTGGATTTGAATATAGGAAACACCAAAATTTCTTTGTCTTTGTTATTGATGTACCATTTCTTAGTACTGTAATCTTGACATAATAGTTGACAGTAAGATTCTTCCCTTTATATGATTCATATCTCTTCTCAATGTTTTGGAATTTGAACTTGAAAGTCTCACTATGGTTTAACTCACCAGAACCAGTCAAGTCATGAGTCAACGATAGGAAGTCTTCCTTCGAGCCATTATTTATTTCTACCGAACCAAAAAGTTGTGCCTTTATACCGGTATGTTCCACTTTTTTCCCATCCTTTATTCTAACAGTAACAAACCCTTCCACCGTCTCGCCATCTTGATAGATTGGGAGCTTCTCCTTTTTACCAGCAACGACAAACTCATGATGTTTACGAGTATCTTCATCACTGAATCGTATTTCAAGGTCCAGTGGGGATTTATAGAATAGAGAACTCATTGTAGATGTGCTGTTATGATGATTGATGGAATGTCTTTATCCTTTGAATTTTGGATGGTTGTATTCTTTATTGTATCTATTCAATCACACTATCTTCCTTATTTATGGTGCGAACTTGAAAAGAGAAGATGAAGAAAGCGGCTTTTTTGAGATATTAAGGGGCAATTGAGTAGTCTTGCGTACTGATAAAGTGAAATAAGCCGAATACTCAAATTTTATCTCAGAGATGGTGATACAATTGAAGCCTTTGAGGAACTGAGCTGTTGTCCTTTGAAGGTGACTTTTGACCAAATTCAAAGATTCCCAAAAAAAAAAAAAAAAAAAAAAAAAAAAAAAAGAAAACATA
>JAKTWV010000046.1:0-12329 GCA_030582235.1 Ruyongia ponderosae | reverse complement strand
CGTATTAAGATTTCAATTCCGACCCGTTTATTTTGAATTCCGACTTGTCTTCAGATAGACACAAAGAAAACAGAAGGAAGATCGATAGCGAAGGCAGCACAGGGTTGGTGATTCCAGAACTCATTACATAATATTGCTGAACTAATGCTGACATGAGTGTATCAGACTCGCCATATGGAACTAATAGCACCAATGCTACAACGGGTAATCTGTCCAATGTCCCCATGAGTGAGGACGAGGACGACCAGGATGAGGATAACGATCCATATACCCCAGAAGCTGATAACCAATCCACCAACAGTATGGCCCACCCAGCCAATCTGCTACTCGAGGATGATGAAACAGACCAGGGCTCATCGTCACAATCACAATCACAATCAACGTTTGGAAACTTCAATCCATACAGCAATTTGCACTCGTCTACTCAACTGGGATTGTCAATCTTGGGTAATAGCGTTGACTTATCACATTCATTCATCAATAACAACATATTAAACAATAACACACAAGATCCTCTTCAATTTTTATCATCACAGGAACAAATATTAAGAGGACAGCTAGATAACCTACTAGTCAAACATTCAGAGTTATCTCAAAACGGTTCGAAGACAACTTCATTGATACGATCCAAAATATCAAGAATATTCCAAAATTTATCCTTTGTATATCAATCCATACTGGAACTATACCAAGTGGAAATCAAAAGGAGATCTACAATACTTAACTCTTTTAGAAAATGGGAAGATGATAAAGCCTCTATCAAACAGCAGATAAAAGATTTCAAGAGCCCTAGTCCTGATAATGAAGAAGGCTTCAAATTACATACATTGTTAGAAGAGTCGAAAACTCTAGATGAAGAGATCTCAAGCCTTGAGAATAGATTGAAGCAACTAAAAAATAAGAAAAAGGTGCTACAAGTGGAAATAATGCAGACACAAAGTGTTATTGAGAGCAAGTCTTCATCATATCTGGAGACTTTAAGAGAGATTGAAAATTTAGAAAAGAATGCTATTGTTCAATTATCACAAGATACTTCAATGCTTAAAGCTGGTAACTCTTCAGGCAAGAGTAACAACCCAAATCATTTATTCAGAAGTATATTCAACCTTAACAAGGATACGAATGATTTTTTTAAAGTTGAACCTGTCATTGAGATGCTAGAAAGACAACTGGACTCATATAACGATACATTCATGAAAATAAAGGGACAAGCAATGACGTTTAACGATTATTCAATAGTATGGAATGATATATCAGATACTTTAAAAACTTTTGAACACGAATTAACTGAGGTTATGGCGACCAGGACAATTGAATTGAGCGAGAAAAAGGCCACCATTGAAAAATTATTACTTGAAGCCCAGGACTCACTACTATCAAGATATAACTTGCTCAAGCCTGATCACTCATCATATCTTGCAAAACTACTGCAGATAGAGTTCAACACACTCAATACTGGCTTAAATATGATATCTGAAAACAGACGTTCTCCAATAATGATTTCTGACCCGATAAGGCCTACGTTGCCATTGAATCAAATAACAATTTCAACAGACCATCTATCATCGTCTCCACCTACTACCACAATCATAACTGTACCACCATCAAAATTCACGTCTAATAATATCAAACCTGATATTAGCAATCAGTTGAAGAATTTAAGTCTTGGGCTAAGCAATTCATCTTCAACTAATTCATCGAAGTCTAAACAAGTGAAGAGCGACTAATAGTTTTTCTATTTTCAGACATCAAGATTATTGTCAATCTACATCAAGAAGGAGCGGTATATATAGTCAATGATAATATTATTAATATTGGATTTATATAATGCTGATAATGCTTTGAAGATATGCAATATGTAGATGTATCAAATAACATATAGAGGGGTTCCCCTTATCTATCTCCTCTGATTACGTCTCTTTGTATTTTGGATGAACATCGAATTAGAGCTTGAATGGGGTCTCTTCTTATGATGAGCTGGTGGCTTTGGAGGTAACATGTTGTTGGAGGATGTAGGCTGTGGAAGATTGTTAGCGGAGCTGTTATTGCTTCGGTAGTCATTTGAATCTTGATGATTGTTATTAGGACGATATTCATTTCTATTGTAGTTGTTGTTGTTGTTGTAGTTGTTGTTGTTGTTGTTGTTGTTGTTGTTGTTGTTGTTGTAGTTGTTGTTGTTGTTGTAGTTATTGTAACTGTTATAGCTGTTGTAGTTGCTTCTAGAATTGCTTTGATTATAAGATGAACCATATTCTGGATTAGTTTTGCTTTGGTCAGTGTCATTATCACCTCTGATAATTGGAGGGAGGATGTAGCTTGAGTCTGGGGCCCTGGAGAATTGGCTATTATCATTGCTAGGGTATTTGGGTGGCACTGGGTTTGAAAGCACTTTTGGACCTAGTGGAGTGGTAGAATGTACTTTTGGACCCAATGGAAGAGAATCTGGAAGGTTTGACTTGTTTTCAGTATTACTGCTTTCGTCTTTTGTGACTAATTTTTTGTTGCCAAGACTATCATACTCTGATTTGTTAAATTTTCTGTCTTGATATTCAGCAAATGTCACTTTCTTGACTTTAGCAGGAGGTTCCTTCACCAACCCTGAAGAATCTGGTACTAACGTGACTTCAGATCCGTGTTTGGGTAGCATACCGCTGGATGAAGGTGCGATGGAAGATTTCCCGGACGAACCATGACTCAAATCAAAAGTGTCTGCGGCATTGAAAGTAGGAGTAAATAAAACAGGTTTATCAACTCTATTGTTATTATTCGAACGGTCACCAGAAGCGCGTCCCGCGGTAGAATTGGTGTTCACATCTAAGCTTCGCTGTTGGTAAGGTTTTGGGTAACTATCATATCTAGTAAACCCTTTTCTTGCAACAGAGAACGAATTTCTCTGTTTGGCATCCTCCATCAAGTCAAACCATAATTCGTTATTTTTCAATAAATCATGATTACCCAAAATCCACAAAGAACATTTTGATCTAGTCAAAGCAACGTTCATACGACGATAATCTTTCAAAAACCCGACACTTGTACTCTGTGAATCCGCACGGACACACGACATAATGATGATTTCCTTCTCTTGACCTTGAAACCCATCAATAGTGTTGAAAGTAATGTCACGTAAAACAGACTTACCATATTTTCTAGTAAATGTCTGTTGCAATAACCGTGACTGCTCTTTATAAGGACTAATGATACCAATCTTATTAGTAAAATCTTGCTTATATCTGTCATAAAGCTCGTCTAATAGTTCAGTAGCTATATCAACCTCAGTAATATTTGTGAAAGACATTGACTTGGAATTCTGAGATTGTTTACCCTCAACAACATCATAGAACTGATAAGGCGGTAAAAATTTATTTTCATGCCACTTTCTTGCCGTTAATTTGTCCATGTCGGGACCATCCTTAAGCTCACCATGGTAAAACTTCTTGGAAGGAAATTTACTGATTGATGAATGCATACGGTATTGGACATTCAACAATAGCGGTTTGGAGTTATTTGCCATTCTCACGAATAAACTTTGGTCATAATTGGATTCAGTAGCAACAGATGAAAGAACAGTTGGAGGCAATTGATTTGGATCACCAACCATGATACAACGTTTACAACCATACCTCAACGGAATAAGGGCAGAAAGCTCAGTACACTGACATGCTTCATCAATCACAACTGAGTCAAATTTTATTCCCATATTGGAGACCATATCATGAGCAGACCCAGACAGAGTTGAGCAAATGATCTCTGCCTCGTTCAAGATTTTCGCTTGAACTTCTCTTCTGTTAACTTCCATACTTCTGTATTCAGATATTTGTCTCTGTCTTTCATCATCTAACTGTTTCTTAATACTGTTGGCTTGTTTTATCAGTTCTCTTTTGAGTTTTCTTCTGTCATCATCACTTTTCTCAGAGCTTTTGGCATCACATTCTGTGATCTGCAGTTTAACATTGGATAACTCTGTCAATAAATCACTCAATGAACTCTCAATGTTAGTCTTTCCAACCTGTTTATCCACTAATTCTTCAAGTGTCATATCTTTCACCGCCGTATTGATAGCTTCAGTACGTCCCAATCTCACAAGTTTAGGAATGTACTTGTTACCTTGCATATCGATAACACCGTCTTTCAGACGAAGTACCAGTTCATCAACAGCAGCATTACTGGGAGCACAAACAAGAAGTTTTTGACCAGAAGTTGATTTTCTTGAGCTACCAGGAACCTGGATCACGTTGCTCGACTGAAAACTTGACAACATATAACCAATTATCCCCAAGATGGTTTTGGTTTTACCTGTACCAGGAGGCCCTTGAATCAACGAGAACCCCTCAGATTTCAAAGAACAACCAATTGCTCTAGCTTGGGATTCATTGACCTTATATGTAGAAACCACCTTCTTTAACTCTTCATCACTAAGTGTAGGAATTTCACCGGGTTGACCCTTGAGGATTTGATCAGATAGATCATAATACTTCAATGCATGGAGTGCGCAGTATTCTCTCTCAACGGTAGTCATCTGAACTACTTTCATCATAACAATTGGCATGTTAGGGTTAAGGAAGGAGTTAGCCTGTGGTGAGCGAGTAACATGAAGAGTGATATCAACGTTTCCTCTTGGGACTGATTTGATTTCAAATATTTTGGCAAACCAGCAAGTTTTAGACTTCTGTATATCATCTACTCTGACGCTTGTAATATCACCATCATGATAGGCCAAAACGACAAGATCAGAGTCAGAAAACCCATACTCAGTCAGTACGGTCCTTGGCATACTAATATAAATTTCATAGAATTTGTCAATAGTGTTCTTGGATCCTATGCTAACAGCCAATGGTTTATCGGCCTGCTTCGTTCTAGCACTGCAAATAGATTGCCAGCATTCAAGAAGTAATAAAGGCTCATATGTTGCAACGTAATCCTTTGCTGCACCGAAACGCTCTGGTATGATTGGATAGTCCTGTTTTACTGCATCTGGGTAATCACTGGTGTTGTTATAAGACCATTTGAGTATCTGATCATATAGAGGTCTAACATCAACATTAAGACGTTTGCGACTATTCTCCTCGTCTTTCTTTTTCTTCATATCAGCTCGCTTCTTAGTCAAAATACTATCAGCGTTACTTTCCAATAATGTAATCCCTTCAACTTTAGGTTTAGGAAGATTGAATAGCGAATGCACATCTTGATCGTCTTCAGAGTCAGACTCATCTTGCTTTGAAGGTGCTTTCTTCTTGATATTGAAGCCAGGTGCTTGCGCTGGATTAATCTTTCTCGATTTGAGCTCCAATCTAGCCTTTTCTAGTGCGCTCATTGGCGTCATCTTTTTCGCTGGAGCAATAGGAGGACGCTTGGACAAACTTCCAAAATTGTCAATCTTCAATTGTTTAGGCGGTAATAATCTTGGCTTCGAAGGTTGTAGCACGTCAGGAGTCGAAGAGGAGGACCTAGCAACAACCACATC
The DNA here is from genome assembly GCA_030582235.1 of Ruyongia ponderosae. Lineage (NCBI taxonomy): Eukaryota > Fungi > Ascomycota > Saccharomycetes > Phaffomycetales > Wickerhamomycetaceae > Ruyongia > Ruyongia ponderosae. The sequence continues at coordinate 6,868 of JAKTWV010000046.1, read as the reverse complement.
ATCACCGTCGTCATCATCATCTTCAACATCAATGACTTCCACGATTTTTTCTTTTCTATGTTCCATAGCGCTATTGACAATAGCATTGACAGCGTCAGGCTCAATATCTCTCACTATAGAGATGATTTCATCTCTTTGTTGCGGTGTCAGCTTACTATTGAAACCTTTTGATCTAGCCCCATATTTAGCAATCAAGAGCACAATGCCCTTTTCAAGCTTGAAGTTGATAGCAGAGGCCAACTTCAATGTCTTTTTGATTAAATTCAGACAGGAAGATAAAAGGGTGGCATCACTTAGTCTAAGCCAAACAAGCATGAATGAAAATGAATCGATGATGGATTTGAAGGTCACCTTGGAGTCTTTGAGATCGCGTACATCATCAAACTTATAAAAAGCATCAACCAAAGAATGTGAGAAATCCAACGTATCTCTGGTAAACTCAATCAAATCATTGTATCTATTTGACCAACTTACTGTCTCCACGTAAATAACATTCAAAAATTTCCAGCAACGTTCCCAGAATGTCAACAAAAGATTTTTCGTCTTTAAATTGAACTTTGAAACGTTGTTGAAGAGACCAGTATTAGGATTATCAAATGCATTGATAACATCAGATAACACACGAACAGCTCTTGGTGATGGCTCAAAATACTTTGTAAAAGTAAGGCTGCCTAAATTATCATTGATAGCTTCAAGTGCCGCAACAATGTTGTTACTGATGAGCAAGTGAACCCCTTCCAATCTACCAGAGGCATCAAAAGTCTCGTACAAAATATCGACCGCTGCCTGATAAATGTCTTCGTTCGAAGAAAAGACACACGACCAATACCCAATCAGACTCTTTGAATTGGATAAAATCTCCTTAGTTTCCCTGACCGGGATATCACTGAATTTGATAAAAAACTCTTTAATCTTTCGCAAGAATCCAGCAACGTCATGTTGGTTGGAAGAGGCAAATGGTACAATACCGGCAATATTTCCCATGGAACAAAGTAATTTATAAGCCAACTCAAGATGAATGGAAAAGTTTACACTCATCAGACTTTCGATGAGGACTGGGGAGACTTTCAATAGTACTGGCTTGCGGCCATAATGAATATCGTAAGTATTTTGAGCCAAATCCAAAATATCAAACTTCAAAGCCCTGCAGAGGACATCAATTGATGCTTTCGCCACCTCAGAATTTCTGCTCTTTTCATACTCTGGAAAGAATATAGCTTTACCGGTAGCATAATCCATGAACCTGGTCAGCTTTCTATCAACCGCATTTCTTGTATCACCTCTTAAAAGGTGCTCTGTGACAAAGGACGATGAATAAAGTTCATGAGGCATGGTTAAAGCGCCTGATAGCAAAAGACTAGCATGAATAAACATTTTAGCCTTATTGTGTAATGGTATTGCTTCGTCTTTTTCTAAAAATTCGATAAGATTCAAAGAGATCTTGTTTGACGATTGATGTTGAGCTGATACCTCTAGTGACTCAATCAAAGGGTTAATCCATATTAAGAAGTCCGACAATCTTGGGGGTGGATCCAACTCACCTATGGATGATTTTATATCTTTACAGACAGCAAGCCATAAGCAATAGTGTTGTGACATTATAGAGTCAATGCAATTGTGAAATGTATAAGGAGTGATTTGATGCCAATAGTCTCCACCAATTTTATTCAGCATCAAAGTCAAACATCTGAGTAAATATGGGAGTGGTTCATACATTCTTTTCATCAAATCATTCTGGAATAGTTTGAATGCTCCAACAATTGGAAATCTTCTGACATCACCAAGTTCTTTCATCGTGATAGGATTAGCCAGCTTTGTTATTAATGCATTCTTATCAAATAGTTTCCAAACGTGATAGATGTTCTTATAGAATGTAGCTGATCGTTGAGCAGTAAATAGCGAAGGATCCTGAATGGCAACATAGTGGTGAAGAACTTCTTCAGTTATGTCTGGCCTCACCTGAAGTGAAGTCAACGACGTTCCAGCTGATCCTAAATTGGACAGCATTTTCAGCGCCCATCTTCTGAATTTCTCATTTTCACTGAACAATAGATAAATATAACCAGGCGTTAGACTGGTGCTTGATTTGATAAAAGGGTGCTCCTTTGCCAAAAGTAAATCTAAAATCTTGTCAAAGGTCATACGCAAATCACTGTTTGTCCTCAATAATTGAGGAGCTGATATACATTCAGCAATCCCAAACAATAACTCTTTCGGAATCTCAACCTGGACAACATGCTCTTTTTGTATTTCTAATTCATAGTTTGCTAATACCGGATCCAAATTATGGCATAAGCGATTAGACTCCCAGGCAAATATGGACCCCATGAAGTTGTCAACAGTGTCAGCATCAATATTCCTCACAGTAACAAACTTTTCACGTAGGTCAGCCCTGCTTCTATGAAAGACTGAGATACAATTGAAGCAAGAGTTGAGAGAATTGTCTAGAAGATCCCTCAGCCAGGTCAATGCAGGATTTTCTCCAAATGAGAATAAAATCAGAGCATGTGTACTAGCGGCTACCATTGATTTATCACAAAACATGTGCTTAGGAGGTGTCCTTTTATTGATATAATCCACTGATCTTTGTAGAGTTATCTGTTGTAATTTATCATCTGCAATGTTTAAGTTAGCTTTATCGATCAACTCCAAGAGTTCTAAAAACTCTGGGTCTCTATCTTCAACGCCTAATGATGGTGATAAAATAGATGACATATCACTGTCTTAGTTATGAAAGATTAATAGAGCTCAATGGAGTTGTTGTGATCAATGCAGTTGATGGATGGGGATATAGGGCAAAAAGCTAGACTGTGACTGCAAAGGTTTGATTGAAATAAGTTTCTCCACTTTACTTTGATATTGGAAGGAAATATAAAAATGTGCAGTAGCTATAGCCAGTTTGTGGCTCGCTGGACCAAAAGAAGGGTTAAAGAATGTGCTTTGACGCCTTTGTGCTTTGGTTTCTGATCTTTGATCCAACGCCATCTTGTTCGTCTTCACCAAAAAATCGCAGAACACGAAATTTTTGTTTACCCGTGAGAAATGAGAATTCTGCCAAAATATCCAATCTCAGCTTTCAAGAATCAAGAGCCAATAAAAAGCTTCACTAGTGTAGTCCATGTACCAGTACTGTGTCCAATTATACATCATAGATAATATAATAATGAGACTCGATGATCCAGAAAGACACGCTTTCAAAATGCTTCTTTACTATTTGGTTATGAGCACGGGCGGGTCTGCCATTTATGCTGTTTTGGGATGTTCCCTGGAATCACTAAAATCGCTAGCTGATGCTTGCTGACATTCTATTGATTTGCAGTCTCAAATCAAAAGTCTACAACTAGGCACGGAGTTTGTTAAAACTCTCGTAGATGTCATCAAAATGTCACCTATTGTTGTACTAGTGATCCTGTTCTTCTTGTTCTTCTTGTTCTCTTATTCTTATTGACCCGATAACTGATCTTTGTTGATTTTTTGTCGAATTCGAAAGTTGAAATTCACGAAAGGTGCACTTCCAACTATCGAGTCTACAGACTTAGAAGCCACTAGTTCAAGGTTAGAAATACATCTCAATCGTTTAACTAATATATATTATCAATATGAGGTATGTCGTTTGCTAAAAAAATAACCCTGGTGCCAACAAGTTGAGCTGCCGGGAGAGATACTCATCCGTTGTTTATTATTTTCAAAGGGTTTGCTTTACCTCACTGTCCACATTTTTAGATACTAACATATGGATTCTGTTACTATAGTGGAAGATTTGTTCGTGCTTCAAAGTACCGTCATGTTTTTGGCCAACCTGCCAAAAAGGAATTATGTTTTGACAACATTAGAATCAGTACCAATGCTTGGGACTCCAATTTAGTTAAAGTATGTATTTTGTATTCAAACTTGGTGTCAACAATTAACTAACGAATTGGTACTAAAGGCAAATGGTAAATATATTTCAGTCAATTGGAATGCTTCCGGTGGTGGGGCCTTTGCTGTTATCCCTGTCTCTGAAGTTGGTAAAGCTCCAGATAAGGTTCCTTTATTTAGAGGTCATACGGCCACAGTGTTGGATACTGACTTCAATCCATTCAATGATGATATTATTATATCTGGGTCAGATGATGGAAAACTTGGTCTTTGGAAGGTTCCTGAAGATTATTCATTCCATAACTATTATGATGAATCCGGTGAAATTAAAGATATTGCTCCAGTTGCATTATACTCTGGTCATAAGAGAAAAGTTGGCCATGTTCAATTCCACCCTACTGCCGAGAACGTGGCAGCTTCATCTTCATTAGATTACACTGTCAAATTATGGGATGTTGAAAATGGTAAAGATAAGATTACTTTGCAACACGCTGACTTGGTAACCTCATTTGCTTTCAGCTACAATGGTAACCTTTTAGCCACCACATCTCGTGACAGAAAACTACGTGTTTGGGATATCAGAAGTAATGAAGTCATTAGCCAAGGTGCTGGACATACTGGTGCTAAGGCTTCTAGAGTCGTTTGGCTAGGTAATTCAGATAGAATTGGTACTACTGGTTTCTCACGTTTATCAGACCGCCAATTGGGTGTTTGGGACTCAAACAACATATCAGGTGGTCCAATTGGTGATTTCTACAACATCGACGCATCATCTGGTATTTTGATTCCATTCTTCGATGATTCAACTAAAACATTGTACGTTGGTGGTAAAGGTGATGGTAATATTCGTTACTATGAGTTCCAAGATGATGAGTTATTCCCATTATCCGAATTCCATTCTACTGACCCACAAAGAGGTTTAGCTGTCGCACCAAAGAGAACTGTAAATGTGACAGACAATGAGATCTTGAGAGCCTATAAAACTGTCAAAGACTCTCTTATTGAGCCAATATCATTCGTTGTTCCAAGAAAGTCCGAGGTTTTCCAAGATGATATCTACCCAGACGCACCATCTAACAAAGCACCATTAGCAGCTGATGATTGGTTTGGTGGAAAGAGTGTTGATGGTCCAATTCTCTTTTCTTTAGAATCTCTTTACGATGGCTCGGAACCAACTTACACTCCATCTAGCCCTGCTGTTGCCTCCAATACAACTGCGCCATCATCTCCAAAGAAGAAAGCAACAGAAGCTACTACTCCAGTTGAACCATTACCTTCAAAAAAGGTAGAAGAAAAAGAAGCAGAGAAATCAACTCCTGAAGTGGAAAAGCTTAAGGAAACAAGCTCTTATAGTGCTCCAAAATCCTCTTTGGATGACTTGAAAGAGAAGACTGAAGTCAATTCTCTATTACAGAAAGCTGCTGCTTTAGATGATGCCAATGGTGAAGATGTTACTGAGACCAAATCTGAATCGAGTTGGGATGATGAAGAATACGAAAAGGTTGCACCAGTCGCTGAAACAATCAAGTCAACCGAAGCTCCAAAGAAAGAAGAACCAAAAGAAGAAGACGTAAAGAAGGAAGAACCAATTTCGATAACTCCAGTGAAAGAAGAGGTTAAACCTGAAACAAAGGTTGAACCTAAGGTTGTTAAACTGGAAAGCACACCCGAACCTGTTAAAGAGGCTGAGGCTATTAAGCCAACAGAGCTTGCTGTCGAACCTGTCGCTGCTAAACCTTTAACCTTGAAGGGATCTATTGAATACTTAGCTACCGTTGTTAAGGACTTTGAAGTGGTCGTTGCCAGATTAGAAGCTGCTAATTTAGACAAGGATACTAGAATCAAATCTTTGGAAGAAAAGATCCAAGAACTAATCGATAAGAAGTAGTCAGACATCGTTTGCTATACCAATATATCGCCTTTCACGCTTCCATGACATATATAGATACTGGACAATCAATCATTGGATTAAGTGAGCTACTGTTGTTTAGTATTGAAGAATACAGTTTATTAATTAATTTGTTTATAACGCGCCATGACCAGGCATGCAAACGTTTTAATTTCAGAACTGGTACAAAAATGTGATTACACCGATGTGCACAAACCATGTTTCACAGTTCTTGTATGTGATAACACTTATATTGAAGTGTTATCCCTACTATTTGTATCGGCTACCAGGCAACCTACATTCCTTCGGAGCCTATCGGAAATTGGAATCGCCCAACATGGTTTTCCTCTCGCCTACTATATAAGAGATCCTAAATCCCCCTTTCCTGCTGTTTACAACACACTTATAAGAAATCTCAATACATTTCTAGCTTACTATCCCAACAGTACCGAGATACACAATACATCTCAGAATTGCTCAAATATTCTACAAGAAACTCTGAATAAATGATCCTTGTGTGAATTGGAAGATTGACCATTATATAAGAGTTACAGTAATAGTTTAATCATTATACACAGCTTTACATCCATTGATACAGCTAAGACCAAACACAGTCAATGGTCAATGGGTAAGGACAGAAACAAGTGGTAGCAGTTAATTGGGTAACAGTGATATATGAAGTTTTGGTTCTAATGTGACCAGTTGGTTGTGTGGCGGTTCCAATATATGAAGATGAAGTTGCAATGGTACTTGGGCCAATAAGATCTGAAGATGAAGTTCCAATTAGCGTAGGCTAGACTCAAATTCCACATTGGAGATTCGTTTATATATGAGAGTTTTCTGTATTTAAACTTTTCGGGTTATTGCACATAATGCCTTACTCACATTGTTACTAATCCTCTGCGTCTTCATTCATGGCGCATAATACTATAAGTAAAACTATCACCAATATCAACCATAGTAAAGCAAATTCAGGGTCCACATCCACCCTGTTCCGCCGGTGATTCGATGATGATGATGATGATGATGATGATGATGATGATGATGATGATGATGATGATGATGATGATGATGATGATGATGATGATGATGATGATGATGATGATGATGATGATGATGATG